>JAOXYH010251867.1:0-15363 GCA_028566455.1 Botula fusca | reverse complement strand
TTTAACATAGGACCCTATGGGAAAAACAATGAAAAATCTTCTCTTCAGAAACAGCATGGCCTATTGGGACCACACTTCGGTGAAATGGTCCTTTGGTGGTCCCTTTTCAGAAGTATATCTATTGGACCCAAGGTCCATACAAGATGGCCGCCATCAGCCAACATAGTTTTAACATAGGACCCTATGGGAAAAACAATGAAAAATCTTCTCTTCAGAAACAGCATGGCCTATTGGGACCACACTTTGGTGAAATGGTCCTTTGGTGGTCCCCTTTCAGAACTATATCTTTTGGACCCAAGGTCCATACAAGATGGCCGACATAGTTTTAACATAGGACCCTATAAGGAAAAACAATGAAAAATCTTCTTGTCAGAAACTGCATGGCTAATTGGGACCAAACTTTGGTGAAATGGTCCTTGGGTGGTCGCCTTTTAGAATTATATTCGTTGGACCTGAGGTCCATCCAAGATGGCCACCATCAGCGGACATAGTTTTAACATAGGACCCTATGGGAAAAAGATGAAAAATCTTATCGTCTTAAACTGCACCGCCAATTGGGACCAAACTTTGGTGAAATGGTCCTTCAGTGGTCCCCTTTTAGAATTATATCTGTTGACCCGAGTTCTATCCAAGATGGCTGCCATCAGATGACATAATTTTAACTTGGGACACTATTGGAAAAATTTTGAAAAAATCTTCGTGTCTGAATCTGCATAGCCAATTTGGACTAGACTTTGATGTAATGGTCATTGGGTTGTCCCCTTGCAGAATTGTATCAGTGGGTCCTGACATCCATCCAACATGGCCACCATCAGTGGACATAGTTTTAACATAGGTATACATGTACCTATGGGAAAAACATTGAAAATCTTCTTTTCTTAAACCGCATGGCCAATTGGGACAAAAGTTTGGTGAAATGATCCTTGGGTCCCCTTTTGGAAATGTACCGTTGTCCAAGAGGTCCATCCAAGATGGCGCCATCAGCCAACATAGTTTTAGCATACATTGGGGGCCAAAATTGGGCAAATCCACTTTTTGAAGCCAGAATGGCTAAAATTTATTCAGTAACAGCTATTTGTATTCATTGCTAAAATTTATTCAGTAACAGCTATTGGTGTTCATTAGCAGAAATTCTGAAGGGGGCTTACATGTACTTGTCAGGTGAGCGATACAGGCTCACCTGAGCCTCTAGTTTTGGTGTTGAAGTTGGTCATTTTATTTTATTATAGCAGATACATATACATTGATTACACAATCAAAGGGGAGAAATCAAATTCTTCAAAGGAACAAAAGAAAATTTAGAGGTCATTTAGAGTTACTTCTCATTGATTGCTTAGAGACACATAAGATATTGATGATAGTGACTGTAATCAAATCATTCATACCCTAATTCACGTTACATGGACCAGTTTACTTCTAACTATATTTGTTCCATATTCTTCATTCACATAGTTTCACATAAGAATATGTCTCATATAATATACAATACATATATCAACAACACAGGTCCAGATCAGAGGTCGATCTTGTTTTGCAGATACGCGTGTATTGAGTTGACATTTGATATAATTATATAATAACAAATTACAGACCATACATTAGTTTTGTTTGAGTTGACCTAATTGTGACCCTTTGACCAAGATAATGGTAATAAAAAACACAGAAAAACTACAACATGTATAGTAAAATTAAAAAACACAAACCCAACTAAAACTAAAAAGGGTGCATATTCAATGTAAATGGATTACAATTCGAACATTGACTTAATCATGTTGCATGATTATTTGTACATGTATGTAATATTTGCATTTAAGGTGATAGTACCATGTACAAGATTTTGGCTGATTGCAGTGCTCCAGTGCGCAAAAGTTTAGAAGGCTTGGACTATTTCGTAGCAGAAGGTGGGAGAGCATTTATTGTACTACAAGATGTAATTGATGAATTGCTCCAACTCCAAATCCTAAATCAACAACAGCATTTCCAGTATGGCAAACTTTTAACACAAGCCAAACATTACTTGAAAACAGATTTCAAGGTAAGAAAAGTTCAGAGATCAGCAGCCATTATACAATTACTGACTTTGAAGTATGTTGCTATCATGATTTATCAACCTGAGAAGATGTAATATTCACCGAGCTCTTTAGGCGAGGTGAATATACATGTTGGAGGGTTGATAATTCATGATAGAGACCTACTTCAAAGACTGTAATTATTTTATTATATGAATAGTGTCTTTTTTCCCATTTTTGGGGAGTAGATTTAAAGATGTACATGTAGTCATGAAATTGTTTGTAATTTTTTTCTTCTATTTTTGGGTACCTACATGTAGCTGGTATAGCTATCAAATTCCAGTTCACCTGTTAGCATTTATTTTTAGGACATAACTGTGCAGTGGAATAAACACTCACAGGTGAACTGGAATTTGATAGCTACCAGCCAGGTACCCAAAAACAGAATAGAAAAATTCCCTATTCTATTTTTATGCCCCCCCGCCGTAAGGCGACGGGGGCATTAAGTTTTACCCTTGTCCGTCCGTCCGTCTTTCCGTCTGTCCCGTTTTGGTTTCCGTTCAATAACTTAAGTTATCTTTGATCAAATGTTTTGATATTTGGATATATTGTTAGGAACTACTAAAGGCAGGTCAAGTTCGATTTTGACGGATTTCATTTTTGAGGGTCCTGAGTTATGCCCCTTAAAGTACAAAATGGACAATTTTTGGGTTTCCGTTCAATAACTTTAGTTTTCTTTGATCAAATGTTTTGATATTTGGATATATTGTTAGGAACTACTAAAGGCAGGTCAAGTTCGATTTTGACAGATTTTATTTGTGAGGGTCCTGAGTTGTCCCCTTTTTAAAGTACAAAATGGTCAATTTTTGAGTTTCCATTCAATAACTTTAGATATCTTTGATCAAATGCTTTGATATTTGGATATATTGTTAGGAACCACTAAAGGCAGGTCAAGTTCGATTTTGACGGATTTCATTTGTGAGGGTCCTGAGTTATGCCCCTTTTTAAAGTACGAAATGGTCAATTTTGGGGTTTCCGTTCGATAACTTTAGTTATCTTTGATCAAATGTTTTGATATTTGGAAATGTTGTTAGGAACCAATAAAGGCAGGTCAAGTTCGATTTTGATGGATTTTTTTTTGTGAGGTGTACTGAGTTATGCCCCTTTATAAAGTACGAAATGGTCAATTTTTTTGGTTTCTGTTCAATAACTTTAGTAATGGTTGATCAGATGTTTTGATATTTTGATATGTTAGGAACTGCTAATTGCAGGTCAAGTTCAATTTTGACGGATTTCATTTTTGAGGTTTATGGTTTATATCCCTTTATAAAGTATGAAATAATACAATTTATGGTTTCCATTCAACAACTTGAGTGTGACTCAACCAAATGTCCTTAAAAGCATCATGTAAGACTTTGATTGATTTCACTTTTGATGTTCCTGAGCTATATCCCTTTATGAAGTACAAAATTGTAAAATTTATCCTCATTAAGTAGAACAAAAATAAATCCAGGAATTTGTTGGAAGCAGGGGCATCCGTGTCCCATGGACACATTCTTCTTTTATTGGGTACATTAGGATTATCAAACTTGGTATTTGGATGAATCATGGGTGTTTGATATATTTCTCATGATTTTACAAAGAGCCTACCCATGTTTAAAAATTACTATAGAGCATGACATTATTGAATTATTTCGATTCTGATAGGGCAAAATAGCCTTTCCTGTAACTGAGGACAACTCTATAATTTAAAATATAATGCGTGTCCTTAGGGAAGCCATCTTGAATTCGACAAGGGGATTATTTTTACCAAAAATAACCAGTCAGATAATTCAAAACAAAATGCATTTAAAACTAAACTCACATTAAGACATCCAATATGGCCACCAAAGGCGAAATAGATTAGTATACATGTAGGACCCTATGGGAAAATCAATAACAGATCTTCTTGTCTGAAACCACTTGCCCAATTTACACTAAACTTAGCAGCAATGGTCATTAGATGGTCCTCTTTCAGAATTTTGTCTGATGACCTGATCCGTCAGCAAAAATGGCCCCCAGAGCCGAACATAGTTTTAACATAGGGCCCTGTGGGGAAATCACTTAGATCTTTTGTCTGTATCCATTTTGCCAGTTTGAAGCAAGCTAACATAAGAACCTTTGGGAAATTCATTAAACGATCTTCTGGCCAAAAACCAGCTTTGTCTACAGGTGAGCGATAGAGGAAGCCTCTGGTATTTATTGCAGTTACAATTCTGGAAATCCATGGTTTCAAGTTAGGCGGAAATGGAAGCATAATGTAAAATATTCTACACAAAACAGTTTTGTACACAAGAAAACTCAAGATCAAAAATCAGGGCTGGTCAGTTTTCAAAAATTAGTAAATATCTGCACCATACAAATAGATATGAAAATCCTGTCTTAACAAATACTAACTGAAATGAAAGAAGGACAATGACCACCATTAACTACAAGTTTACCACTTCTGAATGACAATTTCAACAAACTGATCTATATTGGCTTAATCTGTACCATACCACTGAGGGATTTTTCAGAACTAAATGTATGGAAAGGTTGTCACCACTTACAAATATTTTTGAATACGGTTTAATCTGTAAAAGCACTTTATAATATATAGCTTGGTTTAGTCTTGATTTTCATTTTTTCTTGCAGATTCATGTATCTACAGCAAGTGAAGTTGCTGATCATTGCCAGGTGTATGCTTTAAGTGATGCAACCAATAACAAGTTTTCATCTTCCTGTAGTCATAGTCATCAGTTATTATGTGAATCATGTGAACAGGTGAGAGAAACCGTTGAATCTCTCCAGAAGACAGTGGAAACTGCAACATTACCTGGACATGATGAGTTACTGCATGATTTATGCTTCAAAATCAAACAAGCATCTACCAGTTTGAAAAGCCTAAAATCCCACTTTGTACGCTGTAAAAATCAGGACATGGCCAAAAACAATATATTCCAACAAATGAATAATAATGAAGTTTTATTGGTTTGTGACTGGGCGATGAAATATTTACCCAAGAAATTTCGTGAAGGACAAACCGACTGGTTTGCAAAGCGAGGAATTCCATGGCATGTAACAGTAGCTTTCACCAGATTAAATGACAACATACATAGTTTGGGATTTATACACCTGTTTAATGGTCCAACTCCACAGGATAGTCAAACAACTAGTGCTGTTATCCTAGATGTAATACAGTCCCTAAAGACAATCAATGAAAATACCAAAATACACATCTGGTCAGATAACGCAGGCTGTTTTAAGTCGACTGAAACGATGGCTCACCTATTTCACAATGGAAGTGTGATCTCCTACAACTTTTGTGAATCCCAAAACGGAAAAGGTGCTTGTGACAGGACAGCGGCATCTATCAAATCTGGTATTCGACGCTACATAAACCAAGGCCATGACGTTTTAACTGCCTTATCAATGAAAGAAGTATGCATTTTTCATAGTATAACTTTTCATATAAACCAAAATAAAAGACCTAGTAGAATAAATTCAGATTCTTTTGAAAAACTATATACACAATAGACAAAGAGGTTACATTTAGGAGCATACAAACAATTTTTGATATAATTATTTATTGCTGATTTGTGCATTTTTCCTTTGATCGTACTGCCATGATACTTCAACTATCAGGCGACTGTCCTGATACTGACAAATTATTGTTGATTCTATTGTTCTACGACGCCATGACTTAGATAATGTCATTGATGTTGCAAGTACAAATCAGCGATAAAAACTTTATTGTTGGTCTTCTTTGATCATTCTCTCATATCCATCTCGACGTAAACGCCTCGATTGATATTTTCGATCTCATAAAGAAGACCAACAATAATCTATATATATTACATAATCAAAATATGCATCTCAAATTCATCATGATCATACAATGAAATTGATATAACTATCATTATTTAAAACATAGAAGAATATTGGTGGAAATGTCAAGGTTAGCCTCCCCGGCTTTCATATTTTGACTTGCTACTAGGGAAATCATACTTGCGGAAATACCACAGAACTTCTCAGAACACAATACTACTAAAATTTTAGCTTTTTACTGTGTAACATAAACATATTTCGTCAATGCATAAAAAATGAGCTCTTTTGAAGCTTTTGCTTCATAAAAACTTCCTTTCTAAATACTTCAATTTTTTTTCAGGCGATTCAAAAATCTATGAAGAATGTGCATTACAGAGTGTGTGTTGTAGAAGCCAATAGCTCAAAGAAGAAAACATCAATATCCAAAATTCCATCCATTTCTACATACTCAAATTTTGTGTTCAACGAAGATGGAATCCGTGTATGGAAAGCTTATAACATTGGACAAGGTTTGTAATTCTTATTAAACCTATACTCTAATGAATAACAGAATAAGAATCAGCAATTTTATTGGTATAAAATCCAAATATGTGGATTGTCACCAAGACAAATACAGACATAACATGAAACAATAAAAACAGATAAATACCTAGGATTAACTTTAAAAGTGACAAGGAAAAAAAGGGGGTCACATAGTAGTTGTTATATTACTAAAAGACACAATTATAGGCAATTTTTGCCGAAAAAAAATGGGCCAAAACCTGGGGGGAATGAAATGTAATTGTTATTATTATGCCCTGTTCACGTACATGTATATGGAAAACCCCCTTATCCTTCTGTACGTACATACGTCCAGCTTGGTGGAGTTTTTGCATTTACTAGTAGGTCCATTTCTCTCAACCTGTTTGAGATATATCAAAGATATTACACCATTACAATGCCTCTTTTAACACAGTCCGCTATCATTTTGGTCAGTTTGACCTACATTTCATGCTTGAGTGACTGCAGTTGAGTTCATATCTCTGGAACCAATAGTGTTATATCAATGATATTTCACCACAACAGTCCTCTAGCATAGTACATTGTAGAGTACATTTTAATAAAAATTTGATTACTTTGACCCACATTTCACACTTGAGTGGCCCAACACATAAAATGTAATACATTTACACATTTAAGTTAGCAACTATTGAAACACATTTTCTTCTTGTTTCTAGGTCACCTTATACCAAGAAGTGACATTCCTGCCATTGAACAACAACCGTTAACTGTGTTGAGTACGGCTGATAACACAGTTTTATTTCATCAGATCCATTCTAATACACAAAACAGAGAAAGTGCATTAACCTGTACAAATGACGGTTGTGTTTCAACTTTTGCAACAAATGAAGAGCTAACCGACCATCTTTTAATTGGAAATTGTCAGGTACGATATTCCTTACAGTCCAGCACTAAATCAGACATTTCCAAAATCAAATATTTGGAAAAGCTAGAAGCATCAGGTGTTCTGACAATTGACATCACAGTCAATACTCAATCTTTAAGCACTACTGATACAGCACTACCACAGGGATGGGCTTTGAAAGAAGACAGGAAAGGAACGAAATTTAATAACAACCAGAGGGATTTTTTAATTGACAAATTTAATAAGGGGAAAAAGAGTGGAAAGAAGGAAGACCCAAATGTTGTAGCTGAGTCCATGTTAATAGAAAAGAATGCAGATGAATCTCGTAGATTTACGTATGAGGAAATTCTTACAGCACAACAAATTACAAGTTTCTTTTCAAGAATGTTTCGGAAAAGTAAAGATGAATATGAACCCACAGAAGCCTTGAGAGAATCAGTTATAAGTGACATACAACGTCAAATAATGGAGAACTAACTTCTGTATATGTCTAAGAAGGAGATAACTTTCTCACATTACAACCGGTTAAAGATAGTGTTTAGGGCTATTCCATTAAAATTTATGTGGGAGGGTAGGAAGGGAAGTCTAATTATTGAATGTGGGTCATGGGACTTTTTTCAGTATGTTTCTATTACCATTATAGAAAATTATCTAAAAATGGTTGTTGGTTGTAGGGATATTTTGAAAGTCCCTTCCTACCCTCCCACATGCATTTAAATGGAATAGCTCTTACCAGTGTAAGACACACATGTAGTATTTTCTTGTCTTTCATCACATGATACAACTGGATGTCACAATCAAAATTCAACGTCATAATATCAAAACATTGGGGAAAACATCAACTTTCCCCGGATTGGTGAAAAGTGCATAAAATGATACCACCTCAAACAGAAAAACAGCACAGTACTATCATTTAAAAGTTATTTTCAAGTTTTATACTTTTAGTATAAAACCAAATTATGCACGATCTTTTTGAGTATCATGTTGGTTTTTCTCTATAACTTTTCGTTTTGAAGAACAAATTTTCATGTCATGGCAGCCATTATCATTTCCGATGCGTTTCTTTGAATTTTGAGGTTGATAATATGAGAAAATTTTTCATACAGAGAGATGTAGGATAAGGGAATTCCACCCTTGGGATCACATTTTTTATTGCCAGACACTCTGCAAGCCTCATGTCTTGACAGAAAAATGTGACCCCTCGGGTGGAATTCCCCTATCCTACATCCCTCTGTATGAAAGATTGTTATAGTGTTGTATTTTAAGCTTTGCTGAAAAGTAAATAATAGATTTGGCTGTCACAAATTGAGTTTATCTAACGGTGTGTAGCAGAGCTTTTATGGGTTCATTTAAAATTCAAATTTGGATGAAAGGTGATAGAAAGTATTCAGGCATGTCAGGTAGGCAGTTTTATCCAGTTTTCTTATTTATTGAGAAATAATTTAATTCTACTTGTAACAAGAGATTTGATTGGCTGGTTCTCATTGGGCAAGCCAGGTATATTGGGTATTGTAACGTCACCAAGGTATTGATCCGCAGTCTGCATTTCAGATAGTTCACCTTAATTAACGTTTCAATGTGCTGTTCAATTAATTTTTAAAGTAAATAAGTCAAGATTAAATTATAAGGATTCTTTTCAATTTTTGACCAGGTTATGCTTGCATAACCTGCTCAAAAATTTAAAACATATGATATTGAATCCAGTATGGCTGCTTCTTGAATCCTTTCAAGAAGACCCTTGTTATGTCATGTAGATGTGTAATATATGCCGAGTGTTAACCAATCAAATTCAGTGATACATATAAATTGCATTAGAACATGATTGTGTTGTGGTATATTGTGAAAAGGTGGCAAACAAAACAATGTAGGATATTTAATTTTTTTTTACCTATTTGATCAAATATTACAGGCTACATTTCATGCTTTAGTTGATGTCACAATGTTAAGACAATGCATAACATCACAGTAAACTTTGTGCATTGGAAAATTTAAGGTCAATAGGTGTCACCTTAAAATAAATTTTGTAATTGTATATAGAAGATTTTATATACTTATGTCATAATGGTGAGAAAAAGTTATTTTAATGGTGGTTTTTGTTTATTTTTTAGTCTTTATGACCTTGACCAAGCCCTTTGAACCTCTGCTTGTAAAACTAATTTTATTAACCTTTTTATACTCCAGGAGAATCATATTATCTGGTATGATCAAATGTGAAAAAGTTCAGTAAAAGATAATGTACAGAAATAGTTAGAAAAAAATAACTTGGTTGGTTTTTAGATCACCTGACACAAAGGGTCATGTGAGCTTTTGCTACCACTGGGCAACCGTCGTTGTCTGTCATCATCATATCATTAACCTTTTGCATTTCAATCTTCTCTTCTAAAACCTCGGGCCAAACTTGGCAGAGATGATCCTTGGGTGGTCCCCTTTCAGAATTGTATCCGAGACCCAGCCCGCCAACCAAGATGGCGGCCATCAGCCGACATAGTTTTAACATAGGTCCCTTTTGGAAAATGTTTAAAAATCTCTCTTCTGAAACTGCATAGCCAATTGGAACCAAACTTCGGTGGAATGGTCCTTAGGTGGTCCACGTTTAGAATTATATCTGATGACCCCGACGTGCATCCAAGATGGCCACCATCAACCGACATAGTTTATATATAGGACCCTATCTGGTAAATGTTTTAAAAATCTTCATGAAATTAATTAGCTAGTTTAAAGCAAACTTAGCATGGATTGAACTTGATAGGTCAATTTTCAAAATTATGTCTGGTCATCCGACCTACATCCTCATCCAAGTCAGTCGGCATCAGTGGACATAGTGGAAATTAGATCAAAATGGGCAAGTTGCTTTAATTTAAGGGCTCAGGTTTGAATAGTAAGTTGTATTCAGCATGCAGACATTCATAAGTAGGCTAATTTATGTGATGTGAGCAATACAAGCTCACCTGTGCCTCTAGTTTTTCCTACCTTTAGTCATTTTGACTTCGACCTAAAAAACTTTTAATTTCTTTTTATACTTAAGGAAAATTAACGTTTTATCTTCAGACAAAATATGATATACAGTTGATTAGAGAATATTAATGAATAGTTTGAAAAAGTTTTTTTTTTTAGATTTTTGGATACTTTTAGGTCCTTATGACCTTGACCTTTGACCTCAAAATCTTTAATTTCTCTTTATACTTAATGAGAATTAACCTTCTTTCTTTAGACAAAATATGACATATACAGTTCATTGGAGAATGTCAATAAATGGTGAAAAAAAGTTTACTTTTCGAGGTTTTTTATCTACTTTTAGGTTTTATGACCTTGACATTTGACCTCAAAATCTTTAATTTCTTTTTATATTAAGGAGAATTAACCTACTATCTTTATACAAAATATGATATACAGTTAATTAGAAAATGTCCATTGATGTTGAGAAAAAGTTTACTTTTTGAGGTCTTTTGGCTACTTTTAGGTCTTTATGACCTTGACCTTTGACCTTGACTTTAGACCCTTTGACTCCTTGACCAGAAATTTCTTTTTTATACTTTGTGGGACTAATCTGACCATGTTAAGTCAAAATATTAATTATAATTTAGAAGAAAACTAATGCAGAGGTTTACCATCCTTGTCACAGTTTATTGGTGAATAGTTACGTTCATGACATTTTGTAACTGACCAAAAACATTTATTTTTAATATGGCCGTTCTGATTTTTTCAAATTTCTAAGAAAATGAGTTGATCTGTTGGATCTAACAATATTAGAGTATTCTGTAGGTGCATTTTTCTAAATTATGGCTTTAAAAATGGCGTAAATTGAGTGTTTTCATGAAAATTCACAAATGTCATTTTTCTCCAAATTGAAGGTTATATAGAAAGGTAAACAAGATAATCCATCTTGGAATGTGTTTATGTGAAATGATCATCATACCTTATATTTTGAAACATAAATCACAAATAAAGACATACTGCATGAATTAATGAGTTATTTCTTTGTCAATAATACCATGTTTTCAATATTCCAAGCTCTTTTATTGGCCTAAATTAGAGGGGGGTCTGGTTGCCATGGAAACGCTCATGATACATTTCATTTAAATATTTTTTTTTTGTCTGTAGGTCTAAAGAATTCATTACAATGACTTTGGTGCATATCCCTGACATGACCTGTCTAGCCCTATATAGGGTTCTTTGATATTTACAGAGAATGACTCTTAAGATATTTATATTTAAGCTAGTTTTGCTTCAGAAGAACATATTACCCTGAAACTGTAGCCTCAAAGATCTGTAAAATGTAGAATTTTCTGTAAAATTTACGTTTTCTGGCATTTTTAACATCATTTTTGGTCTGGCGAACATTGGCCACACCCCTCGATCTAAATAATTTTGCGATTAAAATATCCCCATGTATGTCAGAATAATCTTTTGACAGTAAAATATTTTGGATCGAGGGGTGTGGCCATTGTTATCTAGAGCAAACTACCAAAAATTGTCCCATAGGATTTTCCCGGAATGTACGTGGTTATGATGTTACTGTGACGTCATTAGTGATGTCATGGGTCAAAATGCATTAGTAATGTATTAGTGAGATATATGCTAATATTTTAAGACAAAGATTATGAAAAAAATATATAATCAAAATTTCATGAAATTATAGGGCCAATTTTGGTCCTTTGTGAACCTTCTCCTTTCAATTGACCAGTATTGATGGGTATTTACCAGTATTTTGCTAAACTTGACCACACTGGACTCCCCAGTGTACCTGTGCTAAGTCGGGACATCTTGAGTTTCTTCCAATGTTACTTTTTTGCATTTTTTTTGTGTTTTGGTGTTGTTGGTGAAGATGGGTTGGTGTTGTTTGATGGTATATGGGAATTTTGAATATATCCTGTTTGTCTTCTTTTTACATACAGTCAGGGGAACCACTGGTATAAGTGATTTTTTCAAGAAAACATGAATACAATAAGATTTGTCTCCCTTCATTTTATAAATTCACTGCAGCAAGTAATTTTTGTTATCATTTATAATAGCAATTTGGGTTTTTTCAGGGTATATCATGCTGTACAGTTAATAAAATGACTTAGTAATAAGTAAAATTATTATCTTTCCAACATTCAACAGTATACTTACTATTTATTGTTCATAAAAAATGTTCTTAAATACTTTGTTAAATCGTTTCAAAGAGTGATTATCTACTGAATTTTTTTACCAAATAACCTATATACAAGTATAATTGAATCCTGACCCCACATACTTTCAAGGCCCGCAAATACCATTTTTTTGTCAAGAGTACTACTTTTTCTGTCGTCAAAACATTAGCATAGACAATCATAGTTTGTAGGAAAATTTTCGTCAGTGTCAGGAAAATTCCTCGTACTTCATGACGTGATCTTAAAATGTAGGATAAAATTGTTTGAAAACAGCAAAATTCTTTACATTTCTCAAAACTGACAGTATTATCTTCACTCTGATATGATTTACTTGATGGGATATAAGATGACACACATCTAAGCAAAGTTTCAGCTCTGTACATAGTAGGATTTAATAACTATAATTCAATTTCTACCAAAAATTCAACTTTGCATAAAAGGAGAGAAAATCACTTCTACCAGTGATATAAAAATCACTTGCTTCAGTGGTTCCCCTGACTGACATAGGATAGAGAAATACAGTCTTGGCTCAAAAGCATTTCCACAAGCAATAAAATCATATACATTTCATATAAAACCCAATTTTTTTTCAAAAAAATATTCTGACATCATTTCTGGTCCGAATTTGATAAAAGTTTTACCGCTAAACTCAGAATTATCTACAGTTTCTGTCTATAATTTCAAAATCATTTTGTCACCTACAGGTTATAAGAAATTATTATTATTATTATTACAAATCTTAATTTCTGATATCATGATTCACTATATATCTATGTAATATTTGAATTTAAATTTTTAGTTTGTGTTTATCTCATAAATTCTCAAAAATGGTGGAAGATACAGTTATTCCAAAATTATTACATAAAACTGTAGGTAATTTTCAGTTTAGTGGTAAAAATATTTATCAAATTCAGACCAGAAATGACATCAAAATAAGTTGTTGTAAAAATATGGTTTTATATGAACTACATTGGGATTTTATTGCTTGTGCAAATACTTTTGAACCAAGACTGTAGTTGTGTGGTTCCTTTTCATTACTCAAATGGTGTAATTATCTTACCATTGCTCAACAACATGACACTCATCTATTACTACACATGATACTTGGCAGGTAAAGGAAGAATCTGAAATAAGGTCTCTGCCGGACTCTGTGTTGAAGATCGCCTCTGGGTGAGTCAAAACTACTGAGAAGTTGCCAGCCTTAACTTCATCAAGGGACAATTTGTCTGTCGTACAAGAAGATGCAGTGCAATTTACATCCAGCTTACAGGCACTAATGCCACGATCAGCAAGAGTCAACAAATGATCATTTTGAATAATGTTCAAGGGACTTATTACAAATGCTATTCCTCCCAAAAAAGATGGTATCAGTTGGTAAATCAACGATTTCCCGTACCCAACTGGAAGATTTGCTATCACATCTTTCCCCTTTTCCAACAGTAACAAACTCTCTCTTTGTTTTTCTTTTAACGTTATGCTTTTATCAAAATGGTCAACACATTCTAGCAGACGATCCATTTTTGTTTACATTTAACATGTTTAACCAAATTACATCAGAAGGATAATAATCCGCGAACTATTTCGTTTTTTATTTTGGTGGTAATTATATATGTTTACATCCATTTTATTTAATTTTGTTAAGAACACACAAAAAATGATAACGAAAACATTTCTATCTACTTTCAAGATATAACAATAGCGTTTGAAAAAAACGCGTAGACCGGCGCAAAATGCGTTGAAAATCTTACCGGTGGCAGAGGTGAAAGTGTGACGTAAGGAAGACAAGCCTCTGTTTCGGAGAATGGTAAATGCGTAAACAGAATTCACTCGACCCTTCGGGTCTCGTGAATTTTTTTAACGAATTTACAATTTGTCGTCCATTCTCCATTACGTTATTTTACCAGATCAAAATTCATTTAACAATTATCCTTACGTCTATATGTATTGTACAGAAATAACCCTAAGGTCATTTTTCAAAGAAGTTTCAAATTTTGCGGAACACTTCAAAAAGAAACAAAAAAGAAAAAAATACTAGTCTGATATTTTCAAATATACGTTCTGTATTCGTCCACTTTTTTTGCCTATGTTCTGGATGTCAGAACATGTTTGTAAGGTATGAAAACAGTCATTCAATCTTATAAGTTATGTCATGATCCAAGATTTAATGACGCCAAAAATAAATGCAACGTCAACAACATTTTCTTTCATTTCGTCTGATTATTTATTATGCTGCCATCGATCCCGTTCTCTCTCACACACAGATGCCTGTGTGTTTATTTATGTTATCGACCAAAATCGTTTGGTTGGTTATGATCATCTAATTTTTGCAATTCTTTATTTCATCATCGTTTTGACTTTGCGTCCATGACTTTTTCTTGGATAGAAAAATCCTGCATATTTACAAAGATCGACGGCAGAATGCTTAATAAAACTTTCTGTTCATTTAAATCCAGTTGATTTTGAAGAAGAAATTTTTCGATTAACAGCTGAGTGCTCCCAATTTTCACTACAAACTACAGAAAAGACAAAAATATAATCACATAATATTGCTTAGCTTCTGTATCTTCGCAGAAATATATATGTTTAATTTGTTTTCGATTCTAGTGACCTTTAGGTATGTTCAAAAATTGAAAAAAAATTATGCTTTCCCATTGAATGTGTATCCACAGATGTTTCACACAATAAATGAATACATGTAATTACAGGAGTAAGAACATTTGTTTAAAATTCGTCTCAAATGACTTTCTTCTGTAAAAGGAACTTAAAAACTGTCAATTTAGACCTTAAATCCAAAAATATGGTCTTTATTAATTAAACAAATCTATATTCAGGAGCTTCTGCGTATTAATGTGCTCAAATATTTCATCGTAAGACAACATTTGTAAGCATCTAAAAAAATTGGCCCCATTACCAATTCACTTTTTTAAAAGTCTAAATCATGGTGTTTAATTTAAACAACAAAATATGAATT
>JAOXYH010250762.1:0-15373 GCA_028566455.1 Botula fusca | reverse complement strand
ATCATTCTGGCAACTCTCAGTCATGTATTAATTTTAAATGAATCAGTTCTTAAGAAGAATAGCTATGAGAGATCAAATCAGATGAAATATTATTGATATTATATCATGTTTATGTCCTGTTCTTTCCACCGCAGATGTTTCTTTCATATTAATTGACGGTATAGCACATAGAAACGTGTGAAGCACTAAAAAATGGCTTAAAAGTATAGGTTGTTATGTGTAAAGAGGGTTGAAGTATGATTTTTACTTTTCAAAATCACATTTTTGTACTCATCTACACGAGTAACAAATCCTGTAACTCCGAAAGCGTCTATTTGTCCTAAATAATTAAGCTAAGGTACATACGTTTAGCATGTGTATCGTATCGTTATCACTCCAGATGTATCCATCTCAAAAGCGACAGGTAGATTTCTCGTCCTACCGGATTTTAGAACTTACCGAACTTTACACTCCATCGGGTAATACGGATATTCCCACTTGCAATGTGAAGGGTGCTGTTAACGCAGCACGGCCATGCCTAGCGTCCCGGTGTACCTGATATCACTCCCCATTTTTTGGGGACTTGACATTGCTAGTGCTTTAGTTATCGTGTTGTCTGTTTCGATTTTGTTAGTTTGTTACATAAATTGATTTTCATTTCTTTTTGTCATGTCTTGGATCTCGTTGTTTGTTTCCGCGTTTCTGCCTTATCCCTAGACTCACGAGTTGAGGATGTCTCGATTAAACTTGTTGCGTCGGTATTCTGTTGCCGATGCTTTCAACGAAAAATCGTCAATTTTACCTGCTATTAAAATTTGATATCCATTTTGAAATTTTCGATTTTATTTCCTGTCAGAAAAAAGAGAGTTTTCTGTATTTTGTATCAGACAAATAATTCCCGCTTTAGGAAAACGTAGAAGTGATATAAACATGCATCATTTAACTCATTCATTTTCTGAAAATTACGAAGAGGATTATCCTTTCCTCTAAAATGGAATAAATTCATTTAGTTTGAAACTTACTGCAAGATAGATTTAAGCAAAATTATGTAATCGATGCTTTACATTGTGAGTTATGATTAAAGATCGCAGCTTAGAAAAAAAATCACCGTTGTAAAATATTCCTTATCATGTTTTTCATAATATGTGTTTTTGTTCAAGATATAACGATACCTTTATTTTTGCTACGCAATGAAGTGAATGTTGTTGGCGCAGTAAAAGATTGTGTTATAGAAATGCACGTGTATAAAAATATATCAGAGCTTCCAAAACCAACTAAAACATTCGTATTGTATGATTTCTTTTATATTTAAAATCATCTGGGATCATTTTAGCATCGTTGACATTAAATAGCATTCTTACAGCTGAGGGAATAGTTTTGCTCTTAGATCACGTGGTTAAACTAAAGATTTTCCCATGTACTCAAAAAAGGCTCACTTGATAGTACAGTGAGTATTTGTTTTTGCTCCATTTGAAAATGGTTTCATTATAAATTTCCACCAGAAACATATATTGGCTGGAAAATTGTAAGGTCTGGACATGGTTCCAGTGTCTCAAATTAGGTTGCAGATGTTGCAGATTGTATAGCTAAACAACGTCCAATCACCTTTCCGAAGTTGTAAAGACATCGTCTTATTATCGCTGTAATTTTTCCTAAATTTAAAAATTACAACGGCTGAACATGGTGTCTCCTGTTAGATTTCTCGTCATACCGGATTGTTTAGCTAAACAACGTACAATCACCTTTCCGAAGTTATTAAGACATCGTCTTATTATCACTGTAATTTTCCTAGATTTAAAAATTACAACGGCTGAACGTGATATCTTCTGTTAGATTTCTCGTCATATCGGATTTGAAATCTCACCGGACCTGACACTTTACCGGATATTCTCACTTCCAATGTGACGGGTTCCGTTAACGGAGCAGGATATGCTTACCCTTCCAGATCACCTGATATCACTCTCGGGTTTTGGTGGGAGTTCACATTGCTAGTACTTTGGTTATTGTGTAGTCTGTTTCTACTTAATTTGTTTGCTGCATATTTAAGGTTTTTGATTTTCAGTTCTTTTTCGTTTTTGTCCTGGTTTGTTGTTGTATGTTTCCGGGCTTTTGCCTTGTCTTCGGATTCACGATTTTAGGATTACCCCTTCGACCTGTTGCTTCGGTATTCTGTTGCCGACATTTCAAGTTACTTCAAATTTGATTTTCATAACGCAATGAACCTCAAAATTCAAGTGGACGTGTCTCAAAGACAAAATAGTCGGCGTTACAACAAAATTTGCCCACAGCGTTTTAATTTTGAAAACAATGTCACAAAATTATTATATTCGATCGCTTGTTCCGGTACTTTGTAAGATATAATTATTGAATGCATCTTTTTGTATTTTACAGGGTTGTAAACGCGTAGAGCGAACCCACATACTAGTATTTAGTTCTAATTTTCAAGCATAGTCATTAGACGATCTCTTCTCCTGCGCGACCAAAGCCACACGATATCATTTTATGTTAATTAGAGCATTTTAACACCTTTTCAATTACTTACTGAATTAATTGTCCTCTCCCAAAAAGAATGGCAAGATCTTTAATCGTTACAATATCTAATATATTCACAAAATTGAGTTGAAAAGGTTGTGTGATTATTATTTTTTTTTCAAATATGATTAAACAGATTTTTAAATGTCAATGCACCAAATACAATCACCCGTGAAATGTTGATGAAGATTTTCAACTACACGTAGAGTGCTGATCGTAAATTTAAAACGATTTTTCAGGTGCAAATTATGGTCAGTTTCTAGGCGCTTTCTTTGAGTTTAAAATACAGATATATAGTCACCTGTTTAAATGCACTCGTGTGTTAGCACTAGGATAACGTCTACCTAATGCCTTAGGTAGACTATCGCTATCGGACGTTTTTAGGCTGGCGAATCGTCCGTGAATTAGTTGCTGAACGATATAATGTTCACCGCAGCACAATTTCACTCCTTTAGCAGCGACACCAACAGTCCAGGGCCACTAGTTACAGGCAACATTCTGGTCCTCCGCGGATCACCACTGTAGATCACGGTCGTTAAATCCCGAGTGTTCCATCTGTGCAAAAGGACAACTACGGCAAAAGAAATGGTGTCTGGTCTTCTCAAGGTGTTAGGTAGAGATAGTGTTATGATTTAGGGAGGAGGCATATTCTATAACCGAAGAACAGAGTTGGTCCACATAGAGGACAATTAAACAGCTTTGTGCTATCAAAATGAAAAGTCTTCAACCTCATCCTCTGCCAGTTATAGACAACAGGAAGGAGATTTTCAACACGTCAACGCCAGGCCTCACACCGCATGTGCTATTGTGGCTTTATGAGTCACCAAGTTGTCGCTGTGCTACCATGGTCTCCCATATCACCGGATTTAAATCCACTAATTGCATAGGTAAGAGCAGTAAGTGCATGAGCGTCCACTAGCGCCACAATCTTCTCATCAATTTTATCAAACATTACAGCCGGAATTGCAGAGGATACTACAGGCTCGTATGCAGTGTTTGGTCTAATTAATGCCGAGACTTTATAGAGCTGTGTAATAGGTTAATAAAGGTCACAATCGATATTGAATCAAACTCTCATTTAAATGTGCTTTTCGACAATTAAGTGTTTATTTCTATCCGTTTTCCAAAAAAAAAATAAAAATAAAAAAAATAAGACTAGATGAGTTTCGCCGTCAACTTTTGAAAATTTCAAATACAAGGTTCTTTGTTGGGGGAATGCAGTAGGTTATTTATGGGGGCAAAAATATCAAGTGGTTTTTGGAACAGAAGTGTGCAAGTATTTTAGGAGTTAATTCATAGTTGAAAGACGACTGTTTTAAGCTGCTCACAGAAAACTTTATCACAACTATAAAAGTGCCATTTGTAACAAGCTGTACTAAAACTTGATATACTTTATAATCATACTCTGTAATTTAAGATTAATATTAAAATTTATTTGTTGTTAAAAATTATCGAGGTATTTTGAAGGGTATACTTATGAGACGGTACGTTATTGTGAAAACCATGTTGTTAGTTTTCCCTCTGACGAGTCTATGTATGGTAAATTCTAATGAGTACACCCAGGATATATTTTTATATGAGAAAAAATGCAAAGCTTGCTTGACATTGCAATTTAATATTCTTCCTCCAGTCTTCTTCTTAAATGGTGTCTTTTTTGTTAATTCCGTATAATTTGGCAATTCAATTTCAGTTCAATTCAGAATTTTACTAACATATGCTGACCTTGGTACACGTATTTATACAAACACAATGGAAAAATAATTTTTGATTCACAGGTCCTATGATATTCAGGAGAAAGTAAATGTATATATATAAATGCAGATTTGAATTTTGTATTCAGCTTCATTTAAATATTTTAAAAATTGTTCTTTAGATGTCGAAAATATGATGCAACAAATTAAAATTGTTAATTAAGGAGATTAACAGCGCTACAGTAATATGTACATGTATTGAATAATCTGCAAAGTATCTGTTATGAAGTTTTTAGCTGATTTTTGAAGGCATACGTTTCTTCTAAAATAATGTGTTACTTCAACATTAAAAACAAATAATAATTGTAACAGAATACCGTTGCAAAAGGTCCCCCAAACAAACACTGGCCCATTCAAACTCCCTTTTGCCCCTATTTGAAAAACAAAATTGAGATGTTTCCTCTTACCCAAGCTGGTCTAGAAAAAATTCGCCTAATATAACTGCCAAAAGGAAAATTGAAAAGTATGTAAAACTTCAATATATAATGCTATTACCTATTTCCACCCATTTTTACCCTCCAAATATCGATTAAACCCCTTGTGGAACCCCAAGTTTTGAAAAATTTGGGCAGGTGTTCTCCATACCCAGGCTAACCTGCCTGGGCTAGGTGTATAAACCAACAACCCAACCCCTGCTTGGTCCCCCAAAATAGACCCTAATGTGAAGGGGCTGGGGATCATCCCTTGGAAAATCATGTATACATACAATGAACTTCTCTCTTTGAAACAAACTAGAAAATATACGGTTTTGGGGTGGGAATCTGAATTGTTTTCAAGATGATCACAATTTATTGATAAGCGGGAGTGGGGATGACCCCCAGTACAATGAACTTGTCTCTATGTAACAAACTTTAAAATGTATGGTTTTTGGATGGGGATCTGAACTGTTTTCAAGATGATCAGATTTTATTGATAATGAGGGGTTGGGGATAACTCCCGGGGAGAAGTTTCATTGTACACAGAACTTGTCTTTATGTGATAACCTTTAAAATATATGGTTTTGGGTAGGTATCTGAACTGTTCTTTTGATGATTAGAATTTATTGATAATAACGGGGTGGGGATGTCCCCTGGCGTAGTTTCATAGTACACTGAACTTGTCTCTATGTGACAATCTTTAAAATATGTATATAGTTTTGTGTCGGGGATATGAACTGATTTCGAGATAATCAGAATTTATTGATAATGAGGGGGTGCGGATGAACCCCAGGGTGAAATTTTCATAGTACACTGATTTTGTCTGAGACGAACATAATTGTATAGTGCACATCCGATGCACCAAAATCGGTATGAAATGTATCACACTTTGTTTTACTACCACTGAGTCGATGCCACTGCCGGTGTACTGTAAGTCCCCGAGGGTATCACAAGCTCAGTAGCTAGTACTTCGTTACTAGCCCGAAATGATACTTAAATTTCCCGTGTAAAATTCCCTAAAATTTTATAAAACTACGGAGTTATCTCCCTCGTGCAAAGCTCTGTCCGTAGATAGTTTTGGCTTCCTATTTTGGATCATTTTGGCATATGCTTGCTTTCACAAATATTTGATAACAGTTGTGGTCTTCCAAAGTTTTGGTTCCTAGCATCGCTTACGAGTAATTAATTTACGAAATGTGCACATCCGATGCACCAAAATCGGTATGAAATGTATCACACTTTGTTTTTCCCAGACATTAAATACACATCCTTATTCGGGTTAGTATGGCATAAATATTTGGTAATTCTTTCTATTTATCCCATGTCATAGTGCATAGCAACATCTCATTCTTGACTGCTTAATACCGGCTCCCCGCCAGAAGTAACAGGAAAGGTGCTACATGTGTAGCAGAAACTGCTTACTTTCCTAAGCACCCGAGTTCATCCTTGTTTCTGGTGGGCTGTTATTAATCATTTTCTATGTCGTGTCACTTGATTATTGCATATCATATTTATTGTTGTTGACGTCCATTGAACTGTCTATAACCTTCAGATATATGAACTAGGTTAAGTATTAGATAACCTCTGTATTTAACTTGCATTTTATTTAGCGGCCAATATGACCGAGTCATTAATGAAGTTTGTTTAGTTCTACCTGTACGGTCGCTGTAGTCTATCGTATGCTGTGCTCGCTTCTCGCTTGTAAAATAACAAAACAGGTGTACTCGACTCGCAACCATACGTAATACCGTTAAATAGTTGCCTGCCAAAAAAAATCACAGGTATAGGTATTCAACAAAAACATCCAGGACTTGCGACATGGACTTCAATGATGGAAAGACACACCATTCTGAAAGTACTGAATGACCAGAAAGTTACTTTTAAGTAGACAAGGTTAGCGTCACAATATCATATCAGAATATAAACAAGTAAATAAAATAAAACAGAATAAAAACAAGGACATCATGACTATACTTTCCTGACTTGGGACAGGCACATAAAATGAGTCGGGTTAAACTGGTTTTGTGGAGCTCCAACCTCTCCCTATTTTGATATGATCAAGACAAATAAAAACATATAAAAACACACGACGAAAATCAATTTAAGATACTTCCTACCCCCATGGAGACCAATACATAGAAAGAAAAAGGATCGCCATGTTAGTGCTCACAGTTAACTGAAAGCAAACTCAGGTAACATAACTGAGATTGAATCTTCAAGCAATCTAAAAAGACAATAGTCCTAGCCATTTGGAAATTTAATATAGAACAATATTAAAATAAGAGGGTATTGCTAGAAGTTGTACAAGATCAAAACACTAGATAAAGTTACATATCAGGCTAAGTAAGTAATGTTTTCTTTTTTGTGTTTATAAGGTAATTAATATTGGTGCCAAAGATACTCGATTAGGTGATTCAACCACGACGTTGAAAATGTGTCCTTTATTGAAATAGGCGTTCAATTGTTTGATGAGATCGGAAGGGCGTTTCTTTGAATTTATTAGCTTTGCATTCCCACAAAATGCTGGTTTTACAAGGTCGGTTGAATTTTTTGACTAACGATTCATAGCTACAGTAAAATGTTGTGAATGTTTTAAGAAGTTTATGATGTCAATATCCCTGATGTTACAGTTTTTCGGTCAGGATTAAATTACGATCATTAAAATGCAAAACACGACAACAAACAAGACCAAAACGAATCAGTTTAGATATGAAATTCCGTGCACTAATTTTTGTTAGCGGTAGTTAATGTAGCAATGACGTTTTTCCCTTAATCTTACAATTCCTGCTGATTAACATGCCACTAAGAAGTGAAATATTTCACAGGTAACTTTGAATTTATTTTACTTGTTCTTCTACAGACTTGTAACATCCAGTTGACCTTTGGAGGATAAAATCGCTGATATATGTTGGTACATAATTGTAAAATCTGGCAAACATCTGAAACAAGAATAAAAATCTGTACTCCTATTAATGAGGTTTTCAAGCTGTTCTCTATTTTCGCAGTAATTTGATTTGCGCTTATGATATTTGTTTTTGTTTTCATCATGTTTTCATGCTAGGGAAATAACAAACAAAAGGACCATTTACAGTAAGGTTCAATTCTGTGATGTCTTCCTTTAGTATGACTGTGTCCGATGACAAAGAAATTCTCTTCAATTTATAATGTTCTTAAACTTTATACTTTCTCCTTAAAACAATTTTGGTTAATAATATATCTGATATAGTAAATAATAATAATAATTTAGTTTTACATACAGAATCTCTATCATAATTTCCGTTCCCTCCTGCCACAAGATATCTTGATTTTGGACATACATTCAATAGGGCATCTTCTATTGCATCCAATACAGGATCTGTGGACTTTGCTGACGTTGAACGGGAATTCCGTATGTGACCTTCAAATGGAAGATAGAAATACTTTTTTCCATACGTTTCTCTCACCTCGGACGCGGCATCCTCCCACATTTCATCGCATTCCCTCTCCATTTGTTTACACTGAAATAGATAAATATTAATGAAGGCTAACCCAACACCGGAGACACATGTGTCTGAAAAGAGAACTTAATCAATGAAAAGGTCTAACTTAATGATTGACTGATTAAATGATCTATTGGTCGATTTGGATTCAACGCCATGTTCAGCAGTATTTCCGTTAAAATCTGTCCATCTCTGCCATGTGAACAGGCTTGTTCAAAATCACTATAGCCTTCTTATTCCGTTTCGGGATGTAACCTACCGCACATAAAATGAGCAACTCGGCAGGTGTTTCTAGGAAAGCAGAGGACAATTACCCTACCCATTATTACAGTCTTAATTATTTCCTATAACTCTAAAGTGACTTCCATCAGGTCCTTCAGACAGGTTTTATGTGTCCCTTTAAATGCATTGCTGGGATTAATGTACAAAATCTTTGAAATATAAATATGTTGATTTAGAAACATAATTTAACGAACTGCAGTATTATTCATAAATATTTATTTAACTCATAACTTTTATATCTCATATCAAATACAGATTGGTTTTATCCACGAACTTGCACACGTTTTATTCAATCCATACCTAAAAAACCATGTCGTATTATTGTACTGTCCAAAGACAATAAACAAACATTTCTGGTCACCTGTACCTGCAGGTGAACGGAAGTAGATAGGTAACGATCACACAGGTCTATAGACTACAATTCATAGAGTTTGAAAGTCTCTATTGTTTAAATTTTTACGCAATCGAAAATCATCGAAATTTTTTTGAAGAAAATCTGTCTTCAGTAAATTTAAACCCTTTTACGTATTTCTGTTTTCATTTCTTTTGCCAAGCATACGTGACACAATATATATCCACGGAATATTGCCTTTGCTATCATTTCTGGTGAGAGTCCGCCATTTTGAAATGCAACAAAACCGTGCGAAAATCGACATTTCTAAAATGGCGTGGGAAGTGCAAAGATTTGCGATATTTAGAAAAATATTGTTTAATTGATTGATTGGGGACTAACGCCACTTTCAGCAGTATTTGAGCTATATCATGGCAGTCAGTTTTAGTGGCGGAGGAAGCCGCAGTGCACGGAGGGAACCGCCGACCTTGGACAGGTTATAGACAAACCTTATCACGTACGGTTACAAGTCAAGTGCACCCCTTTTTTGTTATTTACAAAGTGGGGCGAGACTTCACAACCCAGAGGTTATACGCTACATTGATTATACAGGAAAACAATAAATTATGCACCAAAATGTGAATATCTTTTTCAAAAAAATTTTGTGAAGTCATTTCTTATCGGATTTCAACGATATTTACACCATTATTAGTAGAATATTATGCAGTTTTATTGTTTGTTTGAACTTTAATTTTTAAAATCGATGATTAAAACAGCAATTCAGAATTTAATATAACAATTTTACTTACTTGTACATGTATAGGAAATTGTGAAACTAAAAAAATATCTTTGAGTTTGAATCATTGATTATTTTAAACTATATCTTAAAAATATATGAAACTAAACAAAGAACTGCATATTAGTCTGCGTTTAATGATGAAAACTTCAATAAAATTGGATGAGAAATGACTTCACAATAATTTTTTGCAAAAATTGTGGTTTTAGATTAAAAACTATAGGGAAAATAGAAGGTGACGAATAATTATGTCCACTGACTTCCTGATAAACAAAATTTCTAAGCCCGCACAAAGTGTGTAACTCTCTCGGAGTTATTTTCCTCAAAATTTCAACGACCAATGACAAAGATTTAGCTAATTTCTCAGTCGGCAAACGAGTTCTTTCCGAACCATATCCAATTCGAAAATGTCAAAAATGTCACACCGCTAATCGTTTTTATGGTGCCATGGGCACATCTATTTCTTTACGTTTTCCAAGATATTTCTGTAGATATGAGGTAAATTTAAGAGATCTGCTGCTACAAAAAAAAAATTGTCTAAAATGTACCTATCTGGCATATGCTATTGACGTATACAATGACACAATGAGGAACGTCCCATCGAGACGCATTTATCAAAGTAAAACAGCCTTTTCCATTCGAGGCCAAATAAGCTGTATTCTTCAGGCGTTAAAAGGAAGATTTCTACAGGCATTTGATATATATCATGCCATTCATCTGTGACAGATGTATATTGCACAGATGAAAAAAAAACGAAATAAAATCATTGACCGAATTTTCCCTCGGATGCGAAAGAAGAAAAATTAATTGGTACTTGTTAGGCTCTTTTTGGGAACAAAGACCTAATAGACTTGTGTCATGAATTTATACACCATATCCCTTATTTTCTTGTAACATTAAAATTGATTCACGGTTTCGTAAAGAATGCACCAGGTACTCTTTTGTCTTTCAAATTATTTTGCATTATTTATCAGACACAATTTCAGGTTTCTCAGGGGCAGATTCAAGATGTTTGCATTCGCAATTTGCAGAAAATGGATTCATAATCACACATTATCATATATTTTTAAGATAACACCATTGACTGGAGTTGGTAAATTGGTAAATGATTTTCTACTAAAACGGGGGTATATTTTGGTGATTGGACAGAACATCTAGGACCGATGTATTGAAAAAGGTCCCGGGTAACAAAGTAAAACCTTGGGGGCGAAAAGGAGTCCTGTCTAAGGCTCTATTATAAGAAAATCGAAAACTAACCCAATTACTCCTATAGCTAACTGTGGGATGCAGTAAATCGGATACAAACATTTTTTATTAAAACGACAAGGAAGCTTACAATGATTTACCTGATGGAAAATTATACAAAAAACCAGCCGGTTTCTTGGCATCAAACCATTGCCTTGTATATATAAATTCTGTGTAGATTTGCTGCGCTATCTTTGGGAACCACAGATACCATATGTGTTAGCCAAAGCTAATTATGCGTGCTACCTTAAGACAAACTCAACTGACGTTTTGAGTGAAAGAAATCTATATCGCTCTGGTACCGTTACATTCCTTCGAGCTATGTCCATAACTATGTCCAAGCAATTCTGGAGATGCATTCTTCAATTTTTGACAGTATATTGCAATGAATATTGAAAAAGTTGAGATCCATTGATCTATTAAATCAGTTTCAGATTATCTACCATGGCTAATTTGTTATTGCCATCCACTAAAGGCTTAGCTTGATTTGTTGCAGAATGAGATACCAATTCATTGTATTTATTCATGAAAAGCTGGAAGTATATTGACTTTGTCAACGTTTAAATAATCAGAAAAAAAAACTGAAACCTCTTAACACTTCCTAATAGCTATTAGCTCTGCTGTATTCTAGCAGTCGACCAATGTTAAAATTCCATATCATTGAGAACTTCCTTAATACAAGTACTTCAGAGCTTGCTGCAAATGAAAATATAGCAACTGTTTGTCTTGAAGACTTCCAACAAAACTCCAAAAAGTTGCCGAAGATTTTTTCTTTCTTGGAACCAGATACCAGAAGTACAGGTTGCTTGATGAAATTCCCAAAATTGGTGGTAGCGTACAATTTCAGTAAAAACATACTTTAATTTTAATTAAGGCTTAAGTCTGAGTCAATGACAGTATCTCAAGCCTGCTTGCACGTTTTTTTTTATCTAGTTCGGGCTCGGCAGGAACATATTGCAGAACAGTCTTAAGTCGGATGTTTAAAAAGATAATCTTGTTTTCGAAAATCCTACAGCTGATGTCTTAAGATATATTTCAACGATATGATATGAATTATTACAAATATTTGAAGGGTTCCCGAGTAGTTCAGGTGGTGGTAGATGGTTTACTCTTACATGTAAGAACATTCTTGCTTATCACCTTTGCGATGTGAGTTTGCGTCCTGCTTTGTAGAAGGAAAAAAAGGGTTCACGTGAGTCGCAACAGTACGTCACAATATCTATCAGGTCGACGGGTCATTACTTACTCCACTACAGTAACAAAACCGACACCGCAATATAGCTGAAATATTTCTGAAAATGGTGTTTTGAAAATCAGTTCGGTCAATCAAGCAATCATATTACATACGAACTTTGTAGTAAAAAACCTGTTGGATCAAGACGAAAAAATAGAATCTTTTAATGGTTATTTACTTCATGCTTTTCTTTTGTGCTACTTATTTGTTTACCTACATATTGTGTCGCCTCCGTAGGAGGGTCGGCACATAGGGACTACTTTGACCGTCGTCTCGCGTCGTCCTGTGTCGTCCCGCTTTTACAATATCCACAACTCCTCCTAAACAACCGAATGGATTTCAATTGCACTTTCACATATTGTTATACACACGATGAAGATGAAGCAACATCTATTTTACTAATGAATAATTTCATTTTTTACCAAATTATAGTCAGTTTTGGACTTTATCATACACGGTCATAGTTGGAAGAGGGTCCTGTTGCGGTATCCGGAACGCCTCCTAAACGACTAAATGGATTTCAGTGAAACTTTCAGGGATTCTTTAACATATATTGTACGAAATGATTTTTTTTCATTTTTTTCCAAATTATAGTAACTTTTGGACATTTCATTTTTACCAAATAATGGTGAGTTTTGGAATTTGTCATACAAGGCTATATTGTTGCAGTATCTGTAACGTATCTGTAACTGAGAGATAAATGAAACCGAAGAAACGAGGCGCTAACTTGCACAATTCTGCTTAAAAAATTTAAGAGATAGAAATTAATTTAGATTTTAAATAACACTTGCATATACATACCATTTCTGGGGAAGCAATGGACGTTGCTGCGTTAAATGCTCCGGGTTCTATCACCGAGACGTTGACTCCAAATTTCGCCATTTCTAGTCGCAACGAATCAGACATCGTTTCAACACCATATTTACTGATATGATACACTGATCCACGAGGCCAAGCGAACCTCCCCCGTACACTTGATACATTTACAATTCTGCCTGAAAGTGGAACAGAAGAAAGGAAAAAATGCGGTTTGATTGATAATCAAAACCCGAAAATCCAGGAGCAAAGATAAAGCCAAGGAAACAAAGATAAACACATCACGGAACACACAAAATCCGAATCAAGATTAAAATGCAAAACTAACAACTAAATGAGCAACAATGAAGCCAAATTTGCCAGGAATTTTACTTGGATTTTCCTTAACCAAGATCGTGTCTGATAACCTCACTAGATCGTCAATATGGCTGTTCTGGCATCTGATTGACTGACACATTATTGGCTTCTCTTTAGAGACCGCTGTGCCAGTTGATCAAAACTTGGCAGAAAGTTTCCTTGAATGCATTCTGTTTATATTGTGTTAATATTATGACCCCTACGGACCCAAAAGCAGGTGAGCATCTAGTTTAATTGCTTTTCTTGTTGATAGTGGTGGAATAGTACCCACAATCTAGCAATTTATAGATATTTATAAAAGATGAACCCTGCATTAATTCATTAATCATAACGCTTTACGGTCATTTCCCAATCGCAACCAAAATATACTAGTAATATTCTTAGCAAGATGACATGCGATCCTTATGTCAAAAGCAAGTTTCAATATTTTCAATAAATGAGGACATTTCGCCTCGTCAGAGCGAGTCAAAAACATGTAGTTATAAGTAATAAATAAATGAACATGGTTTATTTTTCCGCCTTTTCCTTAATACATCTTTCCTGCTACATTGCCATATGTTTTTTTGCAAAAATGTTTCAACTATAATGGAACAAGAAAAATATTTAACAGTGGTCATTTCAGATGCTATTGCCATTTGGTTGCGTTGATTCTCTTCTTAATTTTCGTTTATTTCGCCAGCTAAATGTTTTTCCTTCTTACATTAATTTCCCATTTAGGTTGAAATCGTTCAATCTTTTAACCTTGAAATTGTCCTCCTGTCAGCTAATCTCAATTTCAAAATCGTAAATTTTTGCTAAAATATGACCCACCCACTTGCTCTATAGATATGCAAATTGAATACCAAGCTTGGTGGTATAAATACAAAGGGTCAACCGCGGTTTCTTCAGTTCTGCTCACTGGTCACAAAGATGAACGTCTTTTCAAACGTAGCGATCTTTATAGTTGTGGCAGTAGCCATAGAGGCGAAACCTTATAGCACCTTACAGGTAAATATTATTTGATTAAGTAAACTTATTATATTTGTCTCCAGTATTTGTTGACGTGTATTCAGAAAGGAGCACTTTTTGTAAACTGTCATGAGAGATAGAATAACATTTTACTTTATTCCTCATTCAGTTGATTAAGGGGGTACAGGATATAATTTGACTGCTTAGATATGTCCATACCTGTGAAAGGACAACCTCATTATGCTACGCTTTTTATTTGCCACTCCTCCGGTTGCGTTCTGATATTTTTCACTAATTTATTTATTTATTTATTTACATATTTTATTTATTCGATGCATATTGTCATTAATCTATATAACGGGCTGGATCATTTGAATTCTAATTATAAATAATTATTTATGACTAATCTAAAATCGGTGCATTTTTTGGCATTTCTATTACAGATACAATTGCACATAACTGAGTGCTTTCTCACTTGTTTTAAAGCATGAAGGTTTAGACTACTATAAATGGAGCAAACCTTTTCTGTGGTAAAAAAAAGGAAACAACTAAAGACACGTTTAGGTTTATGTTTGAAATTCAATACCTTCACCTGTATAGTTATAATTATGTAGCCTGTGCAGTCGCAGATGACATTGCGAGCCATGTAATATGCTGTTTTATATACCGAATGGACGGGGCTTACCTTGGTCATCTGATTAAACATTCTAAGTAATAATAACAAAATGTGATATCCATGTTATATGATGGTTCGAAGGTATAATCCACTCCTCTTCGGGTCGTGCCTTATGTCTTCTTACCATCAAACATACCATGGATATCATAGTATTATTGTATAAGTACAAGAAAACAGGATAATCAGAACATTACTAAGGCATGTGGAATATATATGTAGCTATATCGCCTGTGCAGCCATTTTCACTGCTCTGGCCACCTGGTATATTCGGGGTAATTGCAATCGTTCCTATTCCAAGAAAGACGGACACACAGGAGGGTTTTAAGAATTTGTGGATTCACATGATTCAATAATTGTTAAATTTTACGTATTGTTGCAGGATACTCCAATTTCATCTTTAATTTGTTTGTATTCCCCGTTTCAGATTGTTATAGGCTTCTAAATTTTGAGTTGCGGATATTCGCATATGATCTTTACATTTTGTCAGAGATAAGAATAAAAACATTCTGCGACTGTAATTGAGAATATCTT
>JAOXYH010249659.1:0-15386 GCA_028566455.1 Botula fusca | reverse complement strand
AAATAGAATAATTCTTCTGTGTTTAAAAATGTAAATGACATTAATATAGCAGAATGGTATGTACTTCTGTACTTGATTAAGGTAACTATTTCCCGTTTCTTGTCCGACATCTTGCACCTCTGTAAATATTACCTCAAGTCGTGGAAATTAAAAAAAAAAATCAACACCACAAGAACATCTGCACCAATTACACTCATGTCATTTGAATTAATCACGATTCATATTAGCTTCATTTTATTCCATGATAAAAATAAACTACTGCATAAAAAGGCAAAAAAAAATACCATATTGCACAAAACTTCTTTTTTTTATTAAGTGGTATCATATACATTTTATTTCTGTAAGTAGCGATCTTTAGTCCATGTTTCAAATAAAAAAATAGAGGAGAGTTTTGTGAAGTCATCCTGGTGCATCAACATAACGTCATACCCTGTAGAGCCTCTGATGTTTGGATATACACGTAATTATTGTATTACAAATAAAAGTAGTCACAAAATACTGAACACCAAGGGAAATGTCAAAAAAGGCAAACTTGACAAGATTGACAAGATCGACAAATCTACAGAACGATTGGCAGAAAGCTGTCATATTCCTGACTTGGTACAAAATTCATATTTACATTAAAACAGCTATTATCCATGATTATCACATAAATATGACAGCCTCTCAAAAGGATAAGTGACAAGTCGTTAAGTAATGCAAAAATAATCTGTGATCTACCACATAGAATTTCACCAATTCGACCGTAGTACCGAAGAATAAGGCATATACATTGGGGTTATAATGTTTAATAAGACAGGTAATTGGTATTAAGTCTTCATATCTTCTGAAATTTTGCTCATTCATTCACCTTTTCATTTTTTAGTCCTTTTCTCCACTTCATACATTTTGGCGAATGAATGTCTCTTAAGATATCTTGTATATTCCTCTTGTAAAACATGTTAAGGATTTAAGAATTGGGTTTTCTGTCATAAGGAAGCATTTTCAAGGCTTAAATCAAAGCCATCACGGTATATAAACACGTTCTTATGTGCGTCTCTGGTTGTAACTGTTACACACTTTCCTCACATCTACCAGCAGTTCAAATACTTTGCATCTAACAAAAAGTTGCTTGGTTAATACATAAAAACAGATGTTAGCAGTTTCCGTCTAGACTGCTTATATGCAGAACTTACGCTTAAGACGTTTTCATGTTAGATGTCGATTTTCACGTCATATGTTCTGATTGTTGACCATTTAAGTAAGAGTACTGTTCAATACATTACTATAAAGAATCGGACCTGTAGAATCGTTCCTACTACTATTATTATTTTTACGTCTTCTTAAAAATAAGACCAGGGTTAATACAATGGACACACTGAGGAAACCAACCAATCCTATCGCTACAAATATGGTAAGCGACACCTCCTTTTCAGAAGATATTCTCTGTACTTTATTACCCACAGCTGGTAATACTGAAAGAAGAATCATAAAACACATTAACAACGAAATTTGTAGTTACAAGGATTTAATTTTTTCTTTTATTTTATTTTAACATGTACTCGTAAATGTATGTTTTAATATTCAAAATTTCTTTTTTTATTAATTATTGATTATAAATAATATTTGATAATGATATCATCTTCGTTGCTTTACCTTACAAGTACATTGTAACATAAAATATATGTGTCCCTGACTTGTGCGTGCTTAATCATAATTTTACATTACTTTTCACAATGGATATTTTTTCTTGTTAACTGAAAAATATAGACGTACTTAGTAAATAATTTTCAGTTAATTCAAAACTAACCTAGGTCCTGAAGATAACCACACCGGTCACAGATAGTACACTGTGGCTGAATCTGAAATATTATAAGAACGTCCAATATTTGGTCTGAATTTAATATCATATCTTTAAGTATAATATGTCGTTCCATCAGTTTCCGTTTGATGTTGACGACGGAATTAGGGTTAAATCTTCAATTCATCGTAGTACTGATGCCGAATAGGGTTTATCTCGTCCTTAACGCAGTCGCAGAAAAGGGAGGGGAGGAGGAGGGGCGAGAAAACCATTCGTGTAATCGTATGTAATTGCATTTGAATAATTTAATTTAAAGCAGCGCCTGCGTATGGCATATATATATATGTTTCTCCGTTAAACCGACACTGTCAAGCATGCGTTTCCTATCCAGATTTTTTTTTTTGGTTACCACTTAGGAGTAAGCTTCTGAATCAAGGGATTCTTCCAGAGAGATTGAAGTCTTCACTTCGTAAGTTTTACGGTTGCCATCACGAACTGGTTGATCGTTATGGAATGTCTGTCTCACAGATGATTCACGATCTGTTTCCTGTGTCATAGTGTCATCCCTGTCCCATCTCGTTCATGACTACTTACCGGATTTTCGCCGTGAGTAATACGACGGGTGCCACATAGGGAGCAGGAACTGCTTACCCTTCCGGAGCACCTGAGTTCACCCCCAGTTTTTGGTGGGGTTCGTGTTACTCATTTCATGTGTTTTGAGTTTCTGGGTTGTTCGTTGCTGTGTCTGTTCACGGTCTTGTCTGGTGCCTTAGGACATACAAGCTTTGATTGCGGTTTGGTATCTTCTATATTTTTTATTTTCGACCCTTGTGAAAAAAGTACTTGTATCACATGTACTCCCTTTTCCCGGACAGACACTTGAAGCTAGGTATTTTGGTCCTTATATTGTTGTAAAAAAATTCAGCGACTTGAATCATGTTATAAGAACCCTTGACAGGCGTAGACATAACAGGTTGTGTCATGTGAAAATGTTAAAACCTTATATAGATAGAAATAGCACACATATTGTACATCCTGTATATTTAATAAGCACTGAATCTGACCAATCCTAAAACGATTTTTGCGAAAAATTCAACACTCCTTACTTTGCAACAAAGCTGGAAAATTTACAGATTCTACAAAATTTGGACTCGAAATTACAACTTCTTCCTACGATTCAAATGACCAATTGCAACAGATACTTTGTGAGTATAAACATTCATATTCGGAAATTCTTACTCGCACAAACAAGATCTTGCATGACATTGATGTAGGTGATTCAATAAGAGTGAAACAGCATCCTCACAGACTGAATTCAGTGAAACAAAAAGACTTACATGATTGGGTTCATTATCTTTTGGAAAATGACTTTATCGAACTTATTAAAAGCAGTTGGAGCTCTCCATTTATTATCATACCAAAACCCGGCGGAAATTTTCGGATGAGTACCTACTATCGAGAACTCAACAATGTTACAAAAACTGTTACATCTCCTATACCACCAATTGATGATTGCATTGACAAAATTGGACATACGAAATACATAAGCAAAATCGACTCAGTCAAAGGTTTTTTCAGGTCCCTTTAACAGATCCTGCGAAAGAACTCTCAGCTTTCGTTAAGTCAGATGGACTTGTTTTCAATATAAAGTGATGCCTTTTGGCATGAAAAATGCACCAGCAACCTTTCAACGTTTTATTAACAAGTTATTTCCAGAATTGATGATTACAAAGCCTACATCGACGATGAACTCATATTCAGTGACACTTGAGTATACACCGAACTTTTTTTCGAACGTTTAAGCAGTGTTATGCTGACAGTCAACATCGCCAATTGTGAATTTGGATGCGTTCTTGTGAACTTTTGAGGACATACTGTTGACCAGTTATGGTCAAACCTATTAATGCTAAGTTCAGTGGTATTTCTTTTTTTCCTGAACCTGAAAATAAGAAACAACTGATGCGCCTCTTGGGAATGGCTGGGTATTACAAAGATTTTGTCAAAATTTTTCTTCAATTATCGAACTTTTGACTCAGTTATTAAGAAAAAATGTAAAATTTATTTGGTCAGAAAGTGGTGAAAAACATTTGAAGAGCTTAAAGCCATCCTAGAAAGTCCTTCAGTCTTAGCAGCACCAAATTTTGTGTCTTCATCTAAATTAGCTATTGATGCAAGTGATGTTGCTGCTAGTGGTGTGTTGTTAGTAGAGATGGGATAGACCATCCAGAGTGTTATTTGGCAAGAAAAATTAACAAAAATCAGAGAAATTATTCCAGCATTGACAACAAATGTTTATCCTTGGTTTTGGTTTCACAACATTTTGAAATTTACTTTACAGCTACAAGTCATTGTATTTAGTGATCACAACCTTCAGAGTTATTCACAAAATGAAAGGCAAAAACCAAAGACTTACGTTGGAGTTTAACTATGCAAAATTATAATTTGAATATATAAGTTGTACACATTAAAGGAAGAGATAATTTAATAGCAGACTGTTTGTCCAGAATTTAAAAGTTTTTTCCAGCATTTAAAGAGTATACATGTATATATTATATTTCTGTAAACAAGAAAGTTTTTCTCAATAAGAAACTTTTTCCTTAAGAGGGGGAGTTTTATGTATAAATTTTGTTATTTGTAACTGTTTTTCACTTCTTCTACATTTATACATGTCCTTGTATTTGTAAGACGATGTTTGCATTAGATCGTCTATGTTGTATTTCATTACCTCTTTTCTACTGCGTAAATTAGTCATGTGAAATAATAGAATTTAGAAGATCGCAGTTGTGCTTTGACAACGTCTTGGGTCTTTATTTAGAAATTTGATCATTGTGCATATTATATTACTTACCGGTATAAAATGAGGACAGTTATTGATGTTCGGGCATTTGGCTTCATAACTATTCCTTCGATAACACTGGGTTCAGCATTTATTGATCAAGATATGAAGAAGACCTGACATATCTGGTAATTAGGGTTAATTTAGAATTACTTAAGAAGAGGACGTCCTATATATAGCGAAAGGTGAAATCAAAGGACTTGACCAAGCTGTTTTCCTTGTTTTCTGAAGCCCCTGTATGAATTCTGCTTGACATGAATAAAGGAATAAGTCAGCTAATAGGGGAGTACAATTAGTACCCGTTGGAATCCAGACTGTCTTTTGAAAAACACGAATTCCAAACATAACATATACGTTGTCAATCAGAAAGGCAAATATTTTGAAGACAACAGTCTTAGAGTACTTATTGTTAAAATCAGAATGGAAAGGATTATAATTTATTCTACAAATAAATGTGTAATTGTCACACCTACTGGATACCACATACAAATGACCATTTGGAAGGCGCATTCGAATCGTTAGCACATAGACTTGAATAAAACTTTTAATGTACATGTATATAGGTAAACGGAAGACAGAATTTATAGAAATTTGAACAAATATATGATATAGCCAGGAAAAATCCATTTAGTCTGTTTGCATGTGTAATTCCGTGGGCATTTGTTGAAGGAGGTTGGCAACTATATTTTTTGGAATGTACATATAGTAAACAAATCAAAAACACATGTTGCCAAAATTGAATCCCATGCAGTGTGTGTAGATAACGTTACTTATACGTCATAATTGGCAAACAGTTACTTCTCGAAAATGAACATATACCTAATTGTAGCTGAATATTTTTGGACGAAACATCATGTACACTACAATGAACATCATATAAGTAAATTTCTTGCAACTTTCCAAAATTTCTCTACCAACTGTCATTCTATCCATTATATTTGAAAGACAGGATTAAGTTTGATTATAGGACGGTGTTTCTGAAGTTTCGTTTAAAATTATATGATAATGTTAATTTTAATACTCTGATAGGGTAAATGAATTGAAATTGTATCTTTTTTGTAAAAAAAAATAATGTGCAGGTTCAACGGAGGTTTCAGAAGTGAAAAAAAAAGTTTATAACATATATCCTCGTCTTCATTGCACTCGTATATTTCTGTCCATTCAAGTCCATTTTGTTTACATCTACATCCTTTAGTGGTATATTTTGATGGCGTGCAAGAGCATTTAGCAAGCTGCAAGACTGTGTCGGGTGTTGGGGGAAGGGCATTGTCAAAGAAATAATCTTTTTCTTGCCATGCATACTTCCGGTTGAATATCACTGTTCTCGACCACTGCTTGATAGCGAGGACGACGTTTGCACTGCACTAATGATCCTTAGTTGGTGGAAGGCGTTCAACATTTAATTGTTTTTATTTCTAAATAACCACCAACGCGAATAGCCAACGTCAAAGCTGTTGGATAATGGTGATAAAAATGCTACAACAAATGATTCTATACACTATAAAACGTCCTCTAAAATATTTGTTTTTTAATATAGGTCAGCAAAGGCACGGTTTACACTGGACTAGTAGATTGGAAAGTTTTCCAAATGAACAATATTTATCTGAGAATGTGTCTGTTATGTCCGCTCCTGAAACAGGCGTAGAATTCTGGCAACCGCACGGCATTTAGAGAAATTTGTGCTTCTTATTTGCAGCACCCGTTATATAAAAAACGACTGCTGTGAAAACTGCGGACAAAAAGCCTTATAACGAGCACAAAATATCAGTGATTTGTGAGTAAACGTCCAAAAGTGTAGCTCCATATCTACTTGCGTTCAATATTTTCATGGTTGTTTAATTTGATTGATTGATGGGAGTTTAACGTCTAGCGAGAAATATTTTTGCTGTATTCAGGACGAGAACAAGTTAATCAATTAAAAAATCTTTAAAAATAAAGGTGGGTGTGATAACGGGGACAACGAGTTTTGAATGCCACTAGAAAGGGGAGAGATGGGTTGGGGATGGAAATTTAGCCTTCTATACAGCCCCAAGATGCCTACTCTTAACGAGAGATATAGAAGGGATCTTTATCCAGCATCTTTCATTTGAATATTATACGTTAATTTCTTCACTGGAACACGAGAAACATTTGTGAAGTCTGTGTCTGCGGTATGATAAAATATAAGTTTCATGTCTACTAACGCACCTTGAGCAAATGAAAGTTGAATGCCTAGCACCAAAAAAGGAGGGGCGTACTGCAGTGCATACGTCTGGACTCTCTTTTGAGCAATGGTCTGGAATAATGACATTCAAACAAATCCTAAAATACCACCAAGTACGGAGTATGGATGGCAAATAAAAGATAATCTCTATTCAATCGGCAAACCTCGACTGCATCTAATACACTCGTTCAAACAGATTGCGTTATGGAATCGGTCGAGTTGTGACGAATGATCCAGTAATGATGACGTTGCCTCCCTCCGTATCAGATATACTCTTGCAGCTTCTTAAATATTCTTGTACGGCATCAAAATACACCACCCAAGGATACAAATATAAACTAAATAGGCTTGAATGCACAGAAATGTTCGAGTTCAATGGAGACGAGGTTGCATGTGATACTCTTGAAACCCAATATGATCCTTAAGATATGGACATTATAATTAAATGGAAAAAGTTAAAACTTGAATTCATGTTCCCTATCAGAATATTACAATTAACAGTATCATATAATTTTAAACACATCCTATATTCTAACCGTCTTTCAAATATAAATTCCTACGTCAGATATAACTGGGCAGGAAATTTAGAAAAATTGCCAGAAATAAATTAATATGATATTCATTTTACAAAAATGAAGTGTACATGCTTTTTCTGCACAAAAATATTAAGGTTTAAGTGCAAACATGTACTTTTTCGTAAAGTTACTATTTTGCCAATCATGATGCATCAATGACGTCATCTACACACATTGCACGAGATTCAATTTTGGTAACATGTTATTTTTTTCAATTTGTTTACCGTTTGTACATTCCCAAAGATATGGTTGTCAAGCTCCTTTATAAATTCCCTTGGATTTAGAAGGAAACAGCAGTATCTGACATAACAGAGGGGTACCCGACTTTATGACGTCACTGACGCTCTCTGCGCAGGATAAAATCTTGGCAACATTTGTTTTCAAATACTACAAAGACCAATACTTCAATCGGCATAGGTTTCCTTCAGAAAATTCCCACGGGACCGAAAATTCCTACACTTGCAAACAAGACTAATTATTTGAAAACTACTTTGGCTCTTGATCGGCTTGTTTAAACATTCAATACATACTGCACAACTCATTTGCATATGTACATTCGAAAAATTGTTTTTCAAATTTATTGTGATTTCACGATGTTTTCAAATTTTTATTTTATTTTTGTTCTTTTAATTTTATTTTGTGTTATTAAGTTATTTGCTAATAATATAAAACCAACAGAACAGTCTGTTTTGTGGATTTTCAGACTACTATGGGTTTTGAAAATTTCACAGCTTTAATGCCAATTTGGACTTTTCCTCCACTTTTTCCAACAAGCTTTTTTCAACCACTTTCTTACGTTGCTACTATTGCTGATAAGACCCCCACCAGATCCTCTCCTCGACATGTGGTTCTCGTGTCGTTTGTTTCTACTAAGTTTGTTTGCTACACGTTTTTCATTTTCAGTTCTTGTTTGTTTTTGTCCTGGTTTGTTGTTGTATGTTCCCGCGCTTTTGCCTTGTCTCTGGATTCACGAGTTTTGACTTATGACTTCAACCTGTTGCTTCGGTATTCTGTTGCCGATATATTATTCGTGAAGAGAACTTTTCGAAAAGAGAGAAACGTATTTGCTCTTTGTTCAACGCACAGATATGAAATCTACCGAGCATTTGGTAAAACAACCGAAACAATTATTTCAGTCATGAATACAATTGGTCACATGATACATGGTGATAGGAATAGCGGAAGACCAAACAAATTGTCACCCAGAAATGGGATTATGTTAGCTATGTTTTGGTTAAAAACATAGCTGTGCAATTTCATGCTGTCTCTTTTGTTTGACGTAAGTTCGCACACTTCATCAATAAGTAGGGTTAATCCTTTACTGTGGGAAGCGTACTCTCCTGAAATAGACAGGCCAGCACTTAATGAATGGTTGCCAACGATAAATGGTTCGCCACAACTTCCGAATGCTTAAGGTGCTAAAGACGGTACATCCAACCCTATTAATAGACAACAGAACGAGCCCCAACAACAGATATACTCTGGGCATAGACACATGCATTGCATCAACAATCTAGTAGACATTCAAAATCAACTCAGGTTAATTCGTAGTGGCTTTCAAAACGTCGAACAAGAGTTTAAGACAATTTCAAAATTTTTAACAGCAAATTTAGTTTGATTAATCAGGTCAGCACAGAAGTGTTGACTACCGGAGCGGGTAACGCTTGTGTAGGATATTTCAACCAGCAGTGAAAACCATGCAGACGCACGTTTCGTCTATAAAAGACTTATCAGTGACGCTCTTATCCAAAAATATGCAAATCCAAAATCAATTCAGAAGTTGAAAAGCTTATAAACCCTAAATATAACGAAAAAGTGCACTAAAATAAGACTAAGGAAATGCTATGCCTTGAGTTAGAAAAACCTTAGTGTTTTCAACAGTTTCACTATTTTCAACAACAAATTTAGTTTGATGAATCAAGTTAGCACCGTAGTGTTGACTACTAGAGCGGGCTAACCTCGGGGAGAATACTTCCACCGGCAGTGTAAACCATCTAGGTGTTCAAAAAACAAAATAACATGAAAGTACAAGGCGATATTATTTTAATTCACTACTTCTGATAGGTCACGGTTTGCCGTTGAATTTTCTACCACATTGCTATATACTAGGTGATAAGATATATGCAAACAGGTATCCAGTTGTTACACCCTTTAGGCGCCATCAATTGCGAAACAAATCCCGGAGAGGACGTCGAAAATGTCAGAAGGTGAACAGACGAATGGGAGAGTGTCAAGTTTATATCGAGCGCGCGATATGCAAGTTAAAATGATATCGAGTATTGGCAACCATGTGACGGCATCCGCCATGTAAGAATAACCGACTGGACAAACACTGTGCTGGACTTGTAGAGAGAGGATATCACCTGTTCGATGTGTGATTGCTATATTTGAAAGTATATAATAATAAATATAATAAATATAATAAAACTTAAATTTTTTTAACTATTCTGTAATTTTTTCTTGAGATAGGCATTCTGTTTAGATATACCCAACAATCTTAGATCAAATTAAATATTTTGTTTTTGAGATGGCCCCACATTTTGTTTTTAAATCTCGTCTGTTAACCTAAAAGGTCAACATTTTCATATCCTGTCTATTAAAGGCATGATGACATTATATCGTAGAAGAATAAGACAGTAAAACAAAGTGTGATAATTTTCATACAGACCCCGATGCATCGGATGTGCGTATTTCGCCAATCAAACTTTGGAAGTCCACAACTGTTATCAAAAATTTGTTAAAACGAGAAAATGCTAAAATGACTAAAATTGGAAGTCAAAAACCATCTGCGAACAGAGCTGGCACGAGACAGAAAACTCCATAGTTTTATTAAATTTTGGTGAATTAAAAACACGTTAAATTTAAAAGTACCATTTCGAGCCAGTACCGTACCACTGATGTTTTTTCATTATCATACATGGAGCTTTAGTAGTAAGTATATGATAAATATTTTGTTCCTGTCGTCTCGTTTCTATACATCAGAGTGCCGGGATATACAAAAGTAAGGTTTATATACCAATATAACCTGTTACAGACTATACAGAACCGTCCTTTGTTTTCCTATATGTATTTTTTTGGTGTTATGTTTTCGGTCGGTTTGAATTGGGCTTGATTTTGTTGATTGATTGAACGGATTTAAAGCCACTTAAGTAATATGTCAACTGTATCATTGTGAGTGAAGCCAGAGTGTCTGGAGTGAACCGCAGACCTTGGATAGGTAACTGACAAACCTTATCACGTACGAGTGCTCCCCTTTTTGTTGTTTACGAAACGGGGCACAAACACACAACCCAGAGGTGAAAGGTCACAGTGATGATACAAGAAAACTAACTACCTTAACTACTCGGGCACCCAGGCCCCTAGCTTGTTTTTGTGGATTAAACTACTTTCATTTGTTGATTATTGTTGATATGTACTCGTTATTATCCCAATATGACAAAATCACATTTAAACAACATGTGCAATGCGCAGTATACGACCTATGCAAGATAACATTGGTTACCAATTTTGGACAAGGACAATGTCTGATAAGGGCAATATTTACACAGTAAATCAAATTGACGATGTACTTCAAGAAATATTATTTGTTTGCAAACTTTGGATTTGAATACTTCCAAGATACACAGCAATCTTATTTGAAGTAAAGAATTTTGAGCAAATAGCAATTTTATTCTTAATAAAAATGTGGTCGCTAGTCTGGACATAATTTATATTTTGATGATTAAATTAAAAGACATGTAGGTTTATCTATGTATTGATTTACTTAATATTTTTGTTTGCTCAAGACTGTTCTCCATCTTATACAAATCATTTCTTTATGGCTTACAATTGACGATAAACATGAATATTACTAAATTATGCTAAATGTTTTATTTATAATTTTTAGGTTAACTGAAAAGTGTCTCTTAATGCCCTTTTTGGAATTCCTACCTTTCTCTAAAACACTTCCGGTTTTCGTTGGACGTTTGTGTTACAAGAAGATGCATAGTTTTTGCTCAATATAAAACTGGTGTCGGTTATGTCTCTCACTTTGATTTAATGTGTCTGAAGGGTGTTTTACACTCCTCCCTTCATTCAGTGATTTTTTTTATCTATATCACGTATTGGATTGTAGTAGAAAAAAGCCAGAGAACGCATAGTTTAAATAGTTAAGTAGATGTAAACCAATGACTAAGATTATTTTTTATTTAGTTAAGAAGTTCAGGGTCCAGACAATGTGTTTTTATTATCTGGTTCGGATGGATGGATAATTGTTGTTTACCGCAAAGTGAGCGGTATTACAACTAGTCATTAATATCATGAAAAGAGCAATACAATATAGATGATGCTTAACCGCTTCCTCGCTCGTACACCATAAGGCAACAAACCAGACCGTGAACGGTCAAGACAACGAATACGATAAACCGGCAACCATATCAGAAAAAAAAAACACACACACACAAATTAGTAAAAACGAACTTTACTGAAACACCAGAAGTAAAACCAGTTGTTCTGGAAGGGTAAGCACCTCCTTCTGCCCATGTGACAAGCTTTATATTCAGTGGGATTGTATCATACGTCATTTGTACTTAAACATCATGCTGCACTGAATTTTTGTACTGTTACCATTTTAGCATGCTACGGCAACAGTATGCAGGAGCATAGTATTCCATAAAGCTAAATAAATTACGGAGATATCTCCTCATGCAAATCGCGTCCTAAGATCACGGTCATATTAGCTTATAGTCACGTTACATATTTTCGAAAACAGTTCAGGTCTTCCAACTTTTTGTCTCCAAGCATCGCTAATTAAAAAAAAAAATGTACATCTGATGCTTCAAAATCAGTACATAATATACTGTAACCTTATTATATTGCAACTCCGAACGTACCGGTCGTTGCTTTAACGCCTTAATTCCGATGGAGAAATCAAAAGTCAAGTTTCGAGTTGAAGGGGTTTGATATTCGCCTTGGTACTCCTTTGTCATATCAATTATGATTATTTTTCTCATTTCAACATTTCTATTACATATCTTTAATACTTCCTCTTCTCTTTATTTTTTTTTAATTTGAATTCTACATGAAAGCACTCAATACCAAATGATCATTTTAACGAAATTTTACTAGCACACAAATATCAATATTTAAATAAATAGACATCCTACAATGAAGTAGACTTGTCATTACAAGGTCTCAAAAAGCAAACAAAAACTTCGTCATTTAACGACGCTACATGTTTAACCGAACGTTGATCAAACTGATAACAATCACGTGACTTTGAACTGTATCAGTCTACTGTCACAAGTAAGATAACTAATAAGTTTGTAAAAATTCGTTAAAATGGCAGTAGTAAAGGTTTTCTGTTTAATTTTCCTACATGTATTTGCATATTTTTCATCTTTGACTGCTTTCCTTTTGGAAGGGAATACTCAAAGTCCATCCAATGACTTATCAGAAAAACACTACATGCATGTATTGGAAATGTTATTGGAAGAAAAGAAACAACGACAGAGACTTGAAGAATCGGTAACACAAATGCATCAGGACTTTGCTAAACAGTTACAGGATATTCAGTCTAATAACAAATCCGAAGAAATAACTCGGAATCAAACCAGTTCGCAGGCAAAGGAAATATTGGGCTTGAAAAAAGAGCTGTCATTTTTAAAACAAGAATATTTAAATCTTCAACAGGAATATTCTAACGTAAAACGTGAATTTGATTTTTCAAAAAATGACACTATACAGTTAAGAAAAGAGTTAGTAGATATAAAACAAATGAAAGCGGTCAGTCAACTTTTTGACCTTCAGCGAATACAAAATGTAACAACATCTAACAGCGCGCGAATCAATGCTTTGGGATCAAACCAGCTAGCCCGGGGTCAGGACTTTCTAGCACTGTATAATCGTACTCTGTCTATGGAACATGGTGAGTACTTTTACGTACTACAGTTAAAAATGGGATTGAACAGGCTATTATCTCAACAAGTTCCAAGTGGGGCGATTCCTATAGTCTTTTGTGATTTTTTTTATATGGTGGGAAAAGATAGGTAATTGTACAGATCTTTGATACATATCATCAATGCGTTGTTAGTTTACACCTCGCTCGACACACAGCGTACAAGATAAACTGTGTGTATATATTAATGTGTAATGTCATATACATATTAAGTTTGAGATCTAATGTCTGCTAGAAAATGCTGTCGGTAAGCAAAATATTTCGGGAATAACTTATTAAGAATGTACAGAAGAAGCAAACAGCGTTAGAAGTAGAACTAGGAAAGACGGCAGATGACGCTGCCAACATCAGTCATGCTAAAACAGCATCTGTTTATAGTGACAAATAATACTAGTATTTAATTTGTTGATTTACTTTTTTCTCGAAGACAAGAAAGGAACATTCAAGTAAAAATATTTTCCCTTAAAACTATTCCAGGATTGTTTTTATGAGTCATTTTATGTAAGCCTTTAAATACTTGGTATATCGTTCAATTCCAATTTTCTTCAAAATGTATCTATGAATTATGTGACGAAAGAATATTCAGAAAATTAATATATTCATCATCATACAGTTTGAGGTTGCCATGGCAACTAACATCAACAAAAAAGGGTTAAAGAACGGAAATTTACATTTATTACTTCCAAAAACTACATTATTTTGTACATTAATTACAATTTAATATTTAATAGAGGATTTACGTCTTATATACTGATAATTTGTTTATATATTGTTCCTTAAAATATTGAAGGCATGAAACCTTCAGAGGAAACAGATTTCTGAGAACCCAAGGCTAAATTTTAAAAAATGAGCACTTTTCAGGATTTATTAGAAAAGTTTTTTTCGTCGCTCATTATTCCTGAAAAGTATTGTGTTTGTTCTTCACAACGAGCTGTCAATGATATCTGTATATCTAAAGGTGACAGATACAGCATATTGAATTTCAAGAAAACTGCTTTCGATTCCTATGCATAAAAATGCCTAAGAGGCCATATTGGAGCAGACAAATATATCTTGACATAAATTTCAGATAAAGATTTTTTACTCACTGGAACGAATCATTTTTGATCTACAATATTATTTGCCAATCTACATGAATTTTCAAAAGAATAATGACCAACACTTCATTTGAAAGACCAGATCACTGACGTACTCTAAAACTCATAGTTCCTAGCTTCATTTTGTCAAAGCCTGTCAAGAAACCAATTTAACTACTGTTTAAACAAGAACTATAGACAATTTAAGACTATATTTAGCCAAAGCATTACAGCAAGTACCGTCTCTTAAATGGATGAAGCACTGTTTCATTTCCTGACTGCTTCAGAAACAATTGTTGGCAAACTTATTTTCTCAAAAATCATTTATGTGACTACTATTAATAAAAATTGTAAATAAATAAGTATAAAAAATTAAAAGCTTTGCAGTAAAATGGTGATTGTCATAACATCTATCCCGTTTTTTTTCATACAATGTCTCAAAATGTTATTATTGTTACGTTTTGAGGTCTTGACTTTATCTTTTTTTCAGAACAGCTAAAAAAGGCTATTTAGCAAAATTATTTCCGACATATGAATTGTTATATGATATGATATGATAAAGACGCAGCTTAAAGTGCAAAGACATAACATTACCTTTTTTCAATTGTCAGAACGTATTTGCTTCACAAACTATAGCTTTGATGAATTTAGACCCCCAACATGGAATATTTTGCCATTTCGTACCTAAGGCTGAACGGTGTTTTTCGTAAAATTCAATTTATTGTTTTAAAGTAAAAACTCGGTGTCTACATACTAGTGATAGCTCGTTTTAAAGAATAAATAGAATACCTCTCAGTACAAATGAGCAAGTTATTGCTTGATATTATTTCTAGCCATTGTGAATTCCTGAATAAAATATAGAAGATACCAAACCGCAATCAAAGCTCGTTCCTCCTAAGGTACCAGACCGTGAACAGACAAAACAATGAACAACACAGAAACTAAAAACACAGGAAATGAGTAACACGAACCCCACCAAAA
>JAOXYH010248555.1:0-15391 GCA_028566455.1 Botula fusca | reverse complement strand
TTACTCATCCTATGTGCTTTATTTACTTTTCTAGCCTTATAAGCAGAATCATAGTCATAGTTGTCCATATAATGTTGTATTTTCTACTGCATTTTATATGTTGTAGACTATTTTTGTTATAATAGTTTGTTTTTTTAAAGTTAATAAAACATTTAATTCAAAGTATTTGTTCCTAAAAAAAAACATGTGTCCTATGGATATTATCAGTAAAAAAAGTGGTGTCCCAACAAAAACATTACATCAAAAAAATATCTGTCCTACTGCTATTTGCACCGGTCCTATGTGGCGATAAATTTTGACCGGTCCCTAATAAGACCTACAAAATGGGGTCAAGGTCCCTAGCAACGAACATAAAGTCCGTAGCAATGCACAAAATACCTCGGGTAGACCTACATTTGTTCTCTGAACAAATGACCTATATTTTTCGTTGTCATTTGTCATAAATAAACGAATAACTAGTTATTGCACCGGCCGTACATTTCTTTGTTTTGCGTAAACAACGACAAAACAAAGCATAAAGAAGGAGATCACTTAAGCTCTAGTTTTGCCGTAAATGTTTACAGATGATCTTTTTAAAACGACATAAGACCTGATAGAATTTCAACACACCAAGTTACCGTAAATACACATGAAAAATTCGTAGTTTCTTCTTTATTGGATGTAATGGTGTCCATTCACATTTTCATCACATGAATGTTTGCAGATGTCATGCCATAGTAGCTGGGTAATGTCCTTAAAAACTGTCTTAAAGAAAGTTAACAAATGTAACTTTCAAACTGATAAATCCTTCCTGCGAAACGAAACAAGGGAACCATCAAATATGTCCATAGGATCGCATACTTTATAATCAGTAATGTATTTGTTTCAGATAAACCAGAGAATGTGACTTTATCGGGGAGCGAAAAATCTGTCACCGTGAGAGAATTTTATACTGTAAGCATTTCATGTACAGCAAAGTGCAGTCCAAGCTGTACATACCTCTGGGTAGGACCTAATTTCTCCAATACAAACCATAATTTGCACATTGCTAGTATCAGGAGGAATCAGGCTGGAGAGTATAGATGTAGAGCTAGCAACTCTCTTGGTGGTGAATACTCTTCTTGGATAAATATTACTGTACATAGTAAGTATTGGTGTGCGTTCCTTTGTTTTATTCCTACTTCAACACAAACACATTGGTGAAGACTGTAATAAAACATTCAAATTAATTATACAGAAGGTACCATTCCCATATCAAAAGGCTACAGACAAGACCGTGAACGGACATATAATATATAAGAGTAATGGCTAGGTTGTGAATGGTTAGGGATACGGATATTAGTATATTTAACGTATATAATGAAAATAATTGTGATATAAAAATTTAACTACATGTAGTTGTTTCATATGTTCGACTGTGGAAATACATTTTTCATTGTTTTGCCTTGCTCCTCATCAAAACATTTGAGTTGTAATTACAAAATGACGATGCATTATATACTGATGTGTACGTTTTGTAAATGTATTACTTGTCAGCGATGCTAGGGGCCAAAACTGTTGGGAGAACTGTTACTAAATTTTAAATTTTATAAAGCAAAAAATTTCCAAAATGACAGAAATAGTAAGCCAAAATTATCTACGACAGAGCTTTGCACCGGGGGGAACCAAAGTTTTATCAGTTTTCAGTAATTTTTAAAGTTTCAATTCAGGCAACTACCGAAGCAGTAGCAACTGAGCTGGAGATACCCTCCGAACGAGTTGAAGTAATCCAACAAAGTATCGATATATCATGCATTTTTGTTTGAAATCTATGTTATCGCAAGAATAACATTTCAATTACCTGAATACATTTTTTTTTCGTTGAGTGGCATTTCAATGCCAGCTATTATAACGTCTGTGGAAGTTAATGTTTTGACAATACCTCAATTATTAAAAACTTTTAGGTAACACAATAAATACACTGTAAAACGGCTTGGCTATTTTTTAATTTTCTGTATGAAACATTTTTACGAAAGCCTATTAGACTCACTAATAAAAAAAGGAGAAACTGATATTAATGTCATAATTACGAGATAAATAACGCGATACTTATTTCGTAATTATGAAAAATTTGTCTCGCAATTATGAGAAACCTACGAGATAATGATCGTAATTACGCATTAGTTATCTCGTAATTAAGAGGTAAAAATAACTAATCTCGTAGTCAAGAGAAAGTTATCTCATAACGGAGAAAATCATCTTCGTAATTACGAAAAACAGTTATCTCGTAATTACAAGAAAAATATTTCGTAAAACCTTTGATAAACATAACTTTTGGCCTCGGGCAAATAAGCTCAAGGGTTACCATGTCCCTCGAGTCATCTTTACTTCGAAATTTATTCATCCTAAAACAACTTGAGCCTATATCATTTAACAATCGTCTTTCTGTTCTGGCGGACAAAATATATCCAACGACTAACATCTATATCCATTTCTTTTGCTCGAGTCGAATCTATGATGTTTCCAGTGTTGGCTCCTCTGGTATCCATATCATCTACAACAAGCTCTGATGACATGGACAAGCTTCTGACTTAAGCAGTTGGTGTGGCTTTTCTACAGAAGGCTTCTACAGATGGCTTGTACAGTTTCAAGTGGTACCTTTCATCTTTTGTCAGCATCTGTATCCACAGGAAGATTGCTTGTAGCATCTTCATCTGCGTTGGTTTTGCCAGGTCTGTAACGAATGTTGAAATTGAAGGCTGCAAGTTCCGCCAACCAACGATGTACAGTTTTATCTAATTTGACTGTTGTTTAGTACGTAAGTGATCGGGTTGTTGTCCATCATGATGGTAAACCTGGATCCGTACAAGTAGTCTATGAATTTAAAGTTGGTTGGCTACACTTGCAACCTTCAATTTCAAGATTCGCTACAGACCTAGCAAAACCAACGCAGATGTAGATGCTCTAAGCCGTCTACCTGTGGATACAGTTAGTGACAAGAGATGCAAGGTACCAAGTACTTTGGTCCCCAGAACAGGAAACCGTTTGTTAATGACACCAAGAGTTTGCTTTGGTAATTTGACCAGAATGAAGTTGATCGGCAAACAAGTATGGGATTGGGGGTGGGGTCCTGATCGTTATACTTTTAATTTTTATATTCGTAAGACCGTTCTTATCGAGAATGAAAAATGGTATTCCTCGATGAAAAACTCTGTATTCCCTGGTATAGACTGTTGCAAAAAAAAAGACTTTTGGCTAAAACAAAGGTCTGGAATGTTTTTAAAGGCACAGTTCATTTTTATAAAAGGATATAATTGTTTGAGGTAAAACAGTATTAAGGGGTTTTCTATTACTGTATACATTATGGTTTCTTCAAAACATCTGAGAGGACTTTGGTGCCGTTAGGTAAATGCTAGCCCGAGATGCTAGGCAGAAGATATACAGTATTTTCTGCAACAGAAAGATTTTTTAAACATCTTAATAGAAGACTCTAGCGGACTTTATTACAGTATTTCTGTGTTTCAGCCATGCCAACAAGAGTTGAAAAACTGACAGTGCTTTGTACCGGTTCACACAAAGCATCAGTAGCATGGATTCCAGATTTGACAGTAGTACCAGGGGAAAATTTTACACTGCATTACAAACCAAAAAGTAGTGCAGTGTTGAAAAACTTACTTTACGAGAAGTCCTTAGATCAGCAAGACATATATGTTATGCAAGTGAACAATTTAAATCCAGGAACAGAATACGTATTCAAATTGTCATCAGAAAATTACCTGGGACGTATGGAATCTCATGAGTTTGGATGTAAAACATCAGGTACCTTTTTAAAAGTGTTGATATGGAAAATAAGCGTTATTAGAATTTAAAGCTTATACACAATTAATTTTTCAAGAAGGAAAAATTATCACATACGTCTATGACAAATTCAGCTTTATTTTTTATTTTTAGGTAGAATTATAAATGTTATATATCACTTTATGTTACGGATTACATTTCGATGTAGGACATATAATTTTATCTACATGTACCTGTTTTTGCATGTTAAATAAGGTTTAAGGACTTCAATTATGTGACTATCACCTTGCTGAAAAGCCGTGAAACCGAATGCATCAACTTATGATAAGAATTGAGGGGAAATCAAACTAATGCCTATAATTTAGGGATCAAAGAAACGAAACCTTGCCAAGTGTTTTAACTTTACATGTTCTCTTATAGTCCATTACGGCAGGAGTTAAATAAAATAGACAATTACTTCAGTCTTAATTAGCTTTGCTTTTACAAGTTACAATACTCAATTCGGATATTTAGAACACGTGGAGGGCTGAAAGTGACAGCTGAAACTTCTTTCAAGTTCTTTTATACATATACATAAATCAACCTTTAAGTGCTTCACTTGGAACTACATCATGGGAAATCTTCGTGTTTTACATATTTATGTGTAGTCTTCTACATTCACATCTCTTCTTGAATTCTATATTTTGAATAAATGATTCTGATGACATTTAGACAGCACAAAGTGACAAATTGCTTATTATACTCTGTACGTAAAAATGCACATTACATTTGTGCTCAGCATCCGCTTATGAGTTGAGCATTTATGCTTCAGAAGCTGTCAATGAAAAATCAACAGTAAATGGTATGTTTATTGGAGGAGGTGTTATGATGCTTGCTGCTGTGTTCATTATTGGAGGATTTATTATTTTTATCTTGATACAGAGTAAGCAATAGTGTAGAGTTAGTTTTGTTTAGTTTGATAATTGGGCATAGCGTGAGTCCATTTGAAATTTAAATCATTTTTGTGTGTGAACATTTAGAGTATTAATAGCAAGAAGGTGGAGCAAACCGTTTTCGTCAGTAGTGATAGAAATTGACAAAGAGAACATTCCATATTATAATGTGCGTTTGCACAAACTAACAGCAAGATTATAAAAACTCTCTATAATCACTGGTAATGCATTCCAATAAACAACAAAGCACTGCACAATCAAACGATTACAAAACTAATAAGCAAATACTTAAATGTTATCAAGACCATCCTTTATCATATCAAAACAGACAATTGAATATTTTTCGACAAGGTCTTGTTATCTGCTAAAAAATTTGAATGAATTGTCAAGGGGTGATCTTAAAAATCCTTGTTTCAGCAAGAGTTTTGTTAGAATTTGATGACGTTTCACCAATTCTGAGTATTAGCTAACTCCTTTGGCGTAGCGAATCAGTTGGGAAATATAAACTTTAACTGAGAAAATTAGTATTGAAAACAACATCAACTCTATTCTGCTATTTCAAAAGATTTGCATGATCTTTCACAACATACATGTATATTGAAGATCAAGAATATTTTCACAAGACTTAATGTGAAAAAGTCTGTCTTTTCCGCAGTGAAGTGTAGGGATAGAGAATTACTCAACCAGTATAAAATATATATTTTCACTGTTGACCAAGACTAGGATTTACTTCTTCTAACCCAGGTTAGACCTCCGTCACGAGAGATTGGCAGCAAATCTGACGTCAAATATAAATACTATAACTTTGAACTATTTATGACCATTTGCTCATTGAAGAGTACTATAAACTATATTATGTTATTACTGAAAACGTTGTCCGCGGAAATTATTTTTCTTAGGAATACTCATGACCTAGATCGAATATCGGCAACAGAATACCAAAGGAACAGGTTCAAGTAGTCATCCGAAACACGTGAATCCAAGGACAAGGCAAAAGCGCGGAAAAAAAAACAACAACAAAAAAGAACTGAAAATCAAAAACATGTTGCAAACAAATAAAATAATAACAGACGACATGAGAACCAAAGCACTCACCAAAATCCAAGAATGACATCAAGTGCGCCGGAAGGGTAAGCATGTCCTGCTTCGTTAACGGCACCAGTCATATGGTTAGTGGTAATATCCGGTGAAGTGTCAAGTCCTGAGATTTTTTCAAATCCGGTATGACGAGAAATCTAATAGAAGATATCATGTCGCATTTGTGAGATAGATCCGTCATATCGATCTACCAAATCATGAGGCGACAAAAGAATTTCTTGAGTGACAATAATAACACAGGCTGAACATAAACCTGACCAAGAAGTTTTTGTGACAGCAGTTTGGCTGTGGTATAAATCATAGGCATCGGATCAACTGTGAAATGTAGACACCATACGCCGGGGACGTAGGTATTAGTAATCAAATACAGAGATCGAGGAAATCAAAATTTTGCATGCTGTAAATTGTCATAAAATTTTACGCAGACGTTTAACTCTCATTCTTCATTAACAATATGTACATTTTCTTGGTGCAGAACAAGAAGGTAGACGGCATGCACATATCGACCAGTAAATTTACAAAGAGAATGTTTATTTTATATGTCAGTTCATAGTTTTTTAATTCATAATTGCTTTTGTGTTTAATTTTCTGATTTACCATATATATAAAATAAACCCTTGTCATCACATGTTTTAAACCTTATCCTTAGATTTTTCTTTCAGCTGAATTGTCAAATGTTTAAATGATAACAAAGAACTTATATTGCGACCTCTAACTCCTACGCAAGTTCAGTTTTTGTTTTATATAACGATGAAAATATCTGGAACTATGCATCAAAATTGCCACATAATGTACCAATACCTTGTTATTACTGCTACTGTGTCGATGCCACTGCTGGTTGACTAAAAATCCTCGAGGGTTTACAAGCTCAGTTGCTAATACTTCGTACTAGCCCGAAATGATGCTTAAAAATTAACGTCAGTTCAACATGTTCAAATTCCCTAAAATTTAATAAAACCGCAGAGTTGTCTCCTTCATACATATTCTTGTTCGTAGATTGTTTTGGCTTACTATTTCGGTCATTTTGGAATATGCCTGCATTGTTTGCAATTTTTTTCGTTACAGTTTTGGTCTTCCAATGTTTTGGCCTCTAGTATCGCAGACAAGTAATTAATTTGCGAAAATCGCACATTCGATATCTCAAGATCAATACATAGTTTATCCCAATACTGTGTTATTATACATTTGAAAGCTTTGTTTTTATTGAATATAAGCTGTGGAATGTTAACTCTATATGTTAGATCAGATGTGATGTTACTACAGACAAATGAAAGATTGACTATTTGAAACGAGAAGTCGCTTTTATAATTCAATTGGGTCAATAGGTTTCCTCCATCTATTTCCAAGAGTAGGTCAAGATGTGAGGCTGACCTCGTGGTATCCGTGATGTCCTTATCTCAAATTTGTTAGGAAAGATTAGGCGAAGGTTGAATCATGAATTGTTCCATGAGAAGACATCATGTGCGATTAAAAGAGTCGGCTAAATGCCTATCCTTTTGTAGAAGGTTTGTAATGAAATCAGCCTCACAGGAGTGCAAAAAAACCGGTCGGCGAGTAAGGGAACACCCCAATGGAAAACTCAGAAGTAAAAAACAAAATTAACCTTAATTGTGTATAAGTTTGTGACATTTTTGAAAGTCATTGCAAATCCAATACAAGATTTTCTTGATTAAAAGAAAACAAGTAAATAAAGGCAATACACACTAAATGTGAAACAACATTTATGCATTTTTTAACCATCATATATATTTGTCTGTTTTATAGGGGTTATGAACAGAAACTATCTGTATGTTGACACAAAAATTATAAATTTTACACTATGGCCTTAGACATGAATAAACAAAAAAATAATGCTTAAAAATCTTTTCGTTCGGAAACTCATGAACCTATTCGTCTATACCTGACAAAACAATCCTTTCAAATTTGCATCGAGCACAAGTTTTATCAGCCCAAGATGACCATCATTATGAAAAATGAAAATTTCGAGTCTTCTTACAAGAATCTTGCTAGCTCATTGTGACACGTAGATGATTGTCTTTGTCCTATATCAAAGCAACTGATGAAAGTGTTTCTAATAGGAGCTTTATCAAATTCGTGTGTATTGCTTACTTCCACATTTGTGTCTTACTGGTAATATTTTAACGAGTAACACATTTCGATCAAAAGCACAGTACATGGTTTAAGCTGACAATGTGGGCCGTCTTGTACCTGCTGTTGTGGTATGAATTTCTGGTTGTTCAAAACCTTACGGTAACTTTCAAGATCAGGCCATAATAAAAGCGCTGTTCCTTTGTATGGTTGTTTCCCGGTATTTTTGTCTCGTGTAATTCCATCTTACTTAATTTGTTGTACCACTGATTCTGAATTTGTCTATTATGCAGTTTAATGTTAAAATGATTTCTCATTCATGCTTTGTATTTTTTTTCACGATGAAGTAATTTTTCATGATAGAATTTCACATGGTTTTATCTCTTTAAACGTATTGTATGTGCTTAGGAAAGTTTGCTCTTTATTTTTTACAATTATGGACTGTTTATTCATTGGAGAATTTCTCATGGTTTTGTGTTATATGTTTTTATATCTCACGCTACGAAGTAGTGAGGGTATGTAGTTCTTGACCCTACGTCCGTCAGTCCGTCAGTCCTATTTTAATGAATGCAATATCTCAGGAAGTATAAGATTGCATTAAGTGAAATTTGACAGGATTCTTTTTAATGATAATTATAGTTGTGCATCACCCGTTTGGAAGTTTGATAAAATTGATTTTTGGGGTTCCTATATTAAAAAATGGACCTCGCCATTTCTTCATTAGGAAAGTTTTCGAGCGCCATTTCTCTTACAGATTACTTTGGAATGATTTTTAACTCCACAGAATTGTTGCATATGATAAGTTATTGTGCGCCTCATATTTAGATTTTTGATAAATTAAGTGATTTGAGGGTTTCCTATAGCAAAACACGGACTTGCCATTTCTTCGTGTAGGAAAGTGTTTGAATACAATTACTCTTACAGTTTGCATTGGAATGAACTGAAACTCCACAGAAAAGTTGCTTATATATTTTTGTAGGTTTTTTAGGAGGGGACTTGTGCGGGGGCGTAGGGTACATGAGCTTGCTCACTTTAGTTTTATATTTCGTCGAGAAATGGATAACAGTGGTTGTAACAGAGTTTTACCAACTAAAGTTTATTCATGATAAATTGATATTCTTCGCGTATGTGGCCGAGATGGTAATAGGTAATTTGTATAGCATTTTCCATTGTATATCAAATGAACCACTTGATCGGCTTGCATTTGTTGTAGGGTATGAACGTATGTAGAAGAACTTATTGCAGCCAAAGATGAAAAAGCACGGTTTCTTTGCTTTATTGTTATTTCTTGGTATTCCATATGATTTGTCCATTATATCTCCTCTTTTAACTTTTTTGTCTAATACAGTGTAGGTTCGTCAAAAGGATTACCCTTGTTTGAAATGCATGTTCTTACTTTCATACAATTATGGATTGATTGTTTATGATAAAATTTCTCACAGTTTTATCGTTTCAAACTTACGTTTTAGACATGTGTTCAGGTAAACTTTTGTGAAATCAACCTGTTCCTTGATGCCCAATAACATACAGTTGTAAGTGTTCTTACAATTTTCTTGCTAGTGCACTTTGACTGTGAAAATATTTGTCTTATGTGTTCCTTATTACCCAATGCAACACAGTATCCATTTGTAAAGTGTTCTCACAATTATCTTGCTAGTGCACATTGACTGCGAAAGTGTTTGTCTCGTGTGTTCCTTATTACCCAATGCATCACAGTATTCATTTGTAAAGTGTTCTCACAATTATCTTGCTTGTGCACATTGACTGAAAATGTTTGTCTTATGTGTTCCTTATTACCAATGCAACACCGTATTCAATTGTAAAGTGTTCTCACAATTATCTTGCTAGTGCACATTGACTGTGAAAATGTTTGTCTTATGTGTTCCTTATTACACAATGTAACACAGTATTCATTTGTAAAGTGTTCTCACAATTATCTTGCTAGTGCACATTGACTGTGAAAATGTTTGTGTTATGTGTTCCTTATTACACAATGCAAATATCGGCAACAGAACACCGAAGTAACAGGTTCAAGCGGAACCCAAAACTCGTGAATCAAGAGACAAGACAAAGGCGCGGAAACAAACAACAACAAACCAGAACAAAAACAAAAAAGAACTAAAAATCAAAAACATGCAGCAAACAAACCAAATAGAAACAGCCGACACGAGACCCAAAGCACGCCCAATGTGAACTCCCACCAAAACCCGGGAGTGACATCAGGTGCTCCGGAAAGGTAGCATGTCCTGCTCTGTTAACGGCACCCGTCACATTGCAAGTGAGAATATCCAGTGAATTGTCAAGTCCGGTTAGGTTTCAAATCCGGTATGACGAGAAATCTACAGAAGATATCATGTCGCATTGGTGAGATAGAAACATCATATCGATCTACCAAATCATGGTGGTGACCATAGAATTTCTGGAGTGACAATAATAACACAGGCTGAACATAACCCAGCCTAAGTAGTTTTTGTGACAGCATTTTGGCTCTGAGTACAAAGTCACTGTACAAATCACAGGCACGACATTATCGTATCAGCTGTGACATGTAGACACCATACACCAGGGACGTAGGTATATTACTACTCAGAAAGGGAAAGTCCACAATTGGAAAGTTAGTCGTCACGTTTGTCATAAAGTTTAGATTTCAATCGTCCAATGTTGTCTGTGTACATGTATAAATCTAGGTATGAAGCAGAAGAGGGTGTGTCAGTGGTCCCTTTAATTTCATGCTCACTGGGGTAGATTTGATGTAGGTAATCCTTAAAGTTAGAAAGTTAGAAGGGATTATATCAGTCTCTTACGTGTCCTGACATTTTGTGTTTTTCAATGGATAACTTCTACTAATGGGCTATGAATGTTTTGTAAGAGAACCTTGCGTCCTTGTATGCGTAAAACAGTCTGCTAAGACCAGCTAACTTCTTGTAAATTTGCAGCGAGTTTTGCCTCCGATGAGTATTCTACACGTTTTCTAAATTCCGTGATGGGTCATATATCATGACCAACCGTGAAAGAAACACCTGGATTCTCCGTAAATCTTTGCTTTGGAGAGAAAATGAATACATTCGCATACAAATAAAATAAATAAATAAATGTATGAGATAAAATAAACATTGCGTCGATAATTAAAATTATGGATGGGACACTTATTGAAAAATAGCTAAAAATAGTACTGCATATGACCAAAGACTTGTTCAAAATATCCAATGAGTGACTGGTAAATGTAAGTAACCAATTAATGTATATTACTTTGTATTTTAAAAGTAATGATTTTTGGAGAAAGAATTTAAATCTCGAGAAATGTAAGTTCTACCTTTAACTCTTTACCTTGTCCGGTGGTCGTTTTAATGCCATAATTAGACGTTTATTGCAAAGCATGAATAGTTGGACTATTTTACAGAGCTAATATGATGTGTTTTATTAACCACTGAATTTCTTATGCACTGTTAAATTCTGAAACATTATATACAGATAATAGAAGAAAACATCTTTAATTTATACCATTCAACGTAAACCAGTGATATTTTGTTTTTCACAGTTACAAATTAACCATGAACATGTCGTCAACCGTCCAGATTAATGTGTTGTTAATTTGCATATTACTTGGATTGATCCGGACATTTCCATTGAATGTGTCCAGCACGGAATATTACAACAATCATGCGATTTCCTGAAGAATCCCACAATGCTCAAGGGATGTAAGTATTTTCGAAATAACATGTTCCAAAGTCAGAAAGAAAAATGAAAAACTTAACGTAAAATACGACAGAAAAAATAGTTGCCTATTCAATACTTGGTACATGTATGGCCCGAACAAAGATATGTAAACACTTGAAATGTTGATAATTTGTTGACGTTTCAGATGTAGATAAGACGAGATTTTCATTTTGCTTCAACTCTTCAACTAACTTTTCAATTGTTTCCTTATCTTTATCACAAACAAGACACATTCTGTGGGGTTCATTGTTATACATCTTTATGAGAATGTATGTCCCAATCAATGATTTCACCTTAATTGGTAGCCTATATAAAACTTCCTTACAATTTCAGTTGATATATAATTTTGGATTATTATAATTTTTTTTGTTTCTTTTTTTCTAGTTCTCAAAGTTCGTGTATTGTAGTCCCCTATAAAATAACATAAACTCTATTATTGGCGTGCTCCAGTGTTCGATATCTTCCTTTTCACAATCGTTGTCCATTTCTTTGGAAGATTGCCTGGGTAGCAACTTGTTTCCTGCAGATTATACTTCATCAGTGTGTATTTTTAAAATATGTTTAAACCAGATGCTTCCGTCATTTGATTTTACTGTGACTTCTTTCTTGGCCAGGTTAATTTCGTCCGCTTGATTACAAATATTTTTTAAAGATGCCTAATATGCTTACATGTATTTGTACCTCTACCGGTAATATTCCCGAAAGTAAAAAATACTGCAACATTTACTGCGTTGGTAAAGAGAGTATTTGTTTTAGCATTCTTTTCTGAAATAGTCCTAATTGTGTCAGAGGTTTACCTTTTGGTATCATAACCGTATAATAAGAGTTAGGTAATTTGGGTTTTAAACAGTTGTATCAACTTATCTGCACAACGTCGATTGTTTCCAAAAAGTCCATATGCATTTCTTTTATATTTTTGATATTTTCATCTACATTCTTCTTCATGTTGTCTTTTAAAGTGGTTGTTCTGATTATCCTAAGATGTACTTTGATGCATTTCTGTACAATCTTTATCAAGTTGTCTTTCAGAGATGTTGTTCTATTCAAAGAGGTAATATAGATTTTACCGTTGGAAGTATTTGTGCTACCAGTTGAATTCCCTCGTGTTTAAGGATCTTTTATTTGACTTAGCATTGATGTTTAATGCTACACTTTTGGCTGTCAGTGTAAGTATCTAAAACCTTTCGGTAGCATTCTTACACTAGCAAGGCGCAGTTAATTGGTGATGAATCACTTTTAATCCCCTTTGAGTTCCGTTCTGTGTTTCTAGTATCTGATTTCGTCTTTTATAATTGTTTAAACTATTTTGTTTATCATTGGAGCACAGTTGTACCTTTATAGTTGTTGGCTTGGGTTTTTGTCCTTTATTTGAAGATTGGTGTGGAAAGTCCCGATTTCAACATTTCTTGTTCTATTCCTTGCTTAAAGATCTCATTAGTTATAAACACGATTATTTTTCCATATGTTTTGGAGCATTGATAATGTTTTCTATCGTTAGGCCATGATAGTCAACTATTTCTCGTCCCTTTATTGATCAAACAATTTTTGCTACTACTTCGTTGTTCTTTTTTGGTATACTTTCATGAGCCGTAATGGCATTTATTATCGTTTTCTACGACAGTACCCCCAGCGAAGCTATTGTATTTTGGGGCTCTAGCCCTGCATACCAGAAACTTTTCCCTCACGTCACATTGAACTATATTTTCTACATTTGAAGTGCTTTTGAACTTTAATATGGCACACTTGATTTGTAAACTATCACTAACTTTAATTTTCGTCTTAAAAATTTTGACATTACCAAGGCTCAAACCACTGCTACATGGGTACCTCAAGTACTTCATTCCAAAGCCTTATCCACTAGGCTAAGGGACTTACAATCAAAATGTGTTAATTAAACATATTTATATTTTGGTAACGACCGATACATTTAGACTGATAGTAAATATATGTAAATACCGTAGAAACCATATTTATATGAAATTATGTCGATATTTAATTATAAATACAAATAAATTACGGTGTTAAAGATTCATAAAATTGCCAACGAGCACACACAGCAATAAATCAAACACGCCAAATGGTTAAGAATTGTACCGATGAAAAAAGACAACGGCACGGTCTCGTATCAGCTTTTGTGTACTGAAGATATATTTCTACTGTCGCACAAGTCAGATGCAGTACAAAGGTAACGAAGAAACTGTCCGGTATGTGACGATTATGTACACCTTTTCTCCACTCGTAGTCGTGTACAAGTGTCCTCGGAGCTACCGCTCTTCCGACCTTGACCCAACTACTCGTGCAGAAAAAGTGCACTCTAACATCCCAAATTGAACAGTTTCTTTGTTACCTTTGTACTGTATCTAATACTTGTCGTTTTCCAAAATGGCATGAAACTTATTATATATGTTCATATTAAGGTCAAAAGTTATTTGATTGTTAAATGTTCCCTAAATTCTGTCGCTATATTTTCCTTTTCTCATATCGTATTCCATTGTAGGCCTAGAATGCAATCATTGCCTATGTTCCGATTGTTACACAATACTTTATAAAATAGTCATAAACATTTTGTTTTGGGTTCCATTCTCACTTCTTTTTCTCCAACCTTCTGTTTGGCCAGTTCTACCCTGACACATCTACTGAACTCTTTCTTAGGTTTTTTCTTTACGCAATTGTATTTTGCTTTCAAAATTCTAAGCGGACATTAAATTTCTTGTGTCCCTACCTTAAGGTAAGGTTTTGTGTTGGTTTTTCCTAACGACCATAAGATGAAGACGTTCTTCATTACTTGCGACTTTACTTATATTACATCGTCAAATAGTAATTCGTTGTTCAGAAGTTGACTTTTAAAACAAAGTGTGATACATAACTTAAAATTTTGAAACACCGTAGCTGTAACTAAAAATTGAGCAGATGCCAAAATGACCGATATGGGAAGCCAAACCAGCTACGGACAGAGCTTTGCATGAGGGAGACAACCCGAATTTGTATTGCTTTTTAGGGGGGAATTTAAATACTGTAATTTAAAAAAGTAGCATTTACTAGCAACTGAGCTGGTAATACCCTCGGGGACTAACAGTCTAGCAGCAGTTGAATCGACTCAGTAGTAGTAAATCAATGTTTGATACATTTAATAATAATTATGATGCATTGGACGTGCACATTTCGCAAACCAACAACCCGCCAGCGATGCTCAGAACAAAAAAAAATTCTGGAAAACCATAACTGTTGCCAAAACATTGTAAAGGGAACAGATGCCAAAACCACTGAAATAGGAAGCCAAACCATCTACGGACAGAGGTTTGCATGAGAGAGACGACCCAGCAGTTTATGTAAATTTTTGGGAAATTAAACACGGTAATTTAAAAAAGGTATCATTTTGGGCAAAGTAGTAGCAACTGAGCTGGTAATACCCTCGGTGACTAACAGTTCACCAGCAGTGGCATCTACTCAATAGAAGTAAAACAAAGTGTGATACATTTAATACTGATTTTGATGCATTGGACGTGTACATTTCGCAAACAAACCATCCTGTTGGTCTATGTATGTTAGATCACGGCCAACTATAAATATCTGTCCAATTTTCCATTTGGTTTTCCTTCTTATTTTATGGAACTCTTCCCCTTTTATAGGCTTTATAATATTCGAATTATTATTTTTTCTTTTTGATTTTTGATTGGATAACTGTCAGAGGTGTTTGATGCTATTGAGTCAAGAACGTCTTTGTACGACAAACGGGATGATTTCAATTTTCCTATCGTGAATTTCCCATTCTTGAGTAGTAACATACCTTCTGCCCCTGC
>JAOXYH010247453.1:0-15398 GCA_028566455.1 Botula fusca | reverse complement strand
TCTTTCCCTAGTCCCTATCTCTCGCTGAAATTCTAACCTTAATAATAACTCAAACATACCTCCAACCTAACCCTTACACTAACTCCCAGTTTAGATCTAACCATAACTTACCCTAATCAATTCCTTGGCCTTACCATAATTTAAACCTGAAGCAATGCCCTCGCGCAAATCCTAAACCTTAAATCTAACCCTAGCTCTACATCTAACCCCAACCCATACACCCTACCCATTACATCATAACCATAGTCTAACACTGTTTCTAAACAGAACCTTATCAATACATTGAAACTATAACCCTAACCTTAACTCCTAGACCTAATCCTAACCCGAACAATAACTTTATCATTACTACAACACTATCCTAACTTTAGCCCCCTCCAAAACAATATAGCACAAGATCTAAAACCCTTACAGTAATTCCTTTCCTAGCACAAACCTAACCCTTGCTCCAAGGTTAACCTTAAACTGTAACCCTAACCCTAAACTCAAAGCTAAAACTAATTGAAACCCTGGCTGTTACCCTAACTTTAATCATAATTCTAACCCTAATCCTTAGCCCTAACCACAACCCTTGCTCGAACTCTAACCGTAGCTCTAACCTTACTTTACTCTAGACATAACCCTAACCAAATTCTAGCTATAACCTTAACTCTAACCAAACCAAATCCTAGTTTCAACTCCAACTTTAACCTTAACCTTATCTCAAACCCTTACCCTTACCAATTTTCCAAACCTTAAACCTAACCCTGGCTATAACACTAACTATAACCCCAGCTCTAACTTATAACTTTATTCCTAATCTTAAGCTGTAATCCTAACCATACCACCTATCCTAACCATTACCCTAGATCTAACCCTAACCCTACCACCCACCCTAACCATTACCCTAGATCTACTCTAAACAATTCTCAGTTGTAACAATTACTGTAACCATAACCGTAACCTTGGTGTCAAACCTACCAACCCACCTTATCTCTAACCCTAACCTAAGCGTCAAACCGAACCTTATCTCAAACCCTAACCATAACCCTAGTTCTAACTTCAACTTATTCTAAATCAAATTGCTATCCCTAGCTCTAACCGTAACCATAAACTTAGCTCTAATCTCAACCCTTATTCACAAACCTAGCTCCCTCTCAAACCGTAGCTTTAACCATATCCTTAATTCCAATCTTAACCCTACCTTAGATTTAACCCTTACCCTAATACAAAGTCCTCACCCTAACCAGAATTTCATTTGTAATCCAAAACCTTTATCCTAACAGTAATTCCAGCCCAAAACCAAAACCCTTATTCTATCCCCAACTTTAACCCTTATTACCATAACTCCAATTCTAACTTTTAACTAAACCCTAACGCTAGCTCTTACCCTTAATCTAATCCTAGCTTTAACCATATCTCTGATCCTTACCATAAATCCTATCCTAACCTTAACCGTCGTTTTTGCCTTAACCAGATTCAAGCTCTAACCCTTACCCCTAATCATAACACTAAGCACTAATCTAACCCTAACAACTACAACATTACTGGTACTCTACCCTACCTCTAGCGCCCACCCTTACCCTACCTCTGACCCTAATTCTAACTCTATTCTCTAACTGAAAATCTAACCTAGCCTACCTCTAACCGTAAGCACAAGTTCTAACCCTAACTCTAACATAATTTCAAACCTATCTGTAATGCTGGCTCCAACATTACCCTTTCACTAACTCTAGATGCATTTTTAACCCTAGCTTTAACCCTTACCCTAACGTCATCCGTAATCCTTAAGCCAAAGTTAGTCCTAACTATAATTCCAATCCTAGCCCAAACTTTAACCCCAACAATAACTCCAACCCTTGTCCAAACCCTAGCTATAACCGTATTCCTTATCCTTTGGTGAAGTTGCTAGAAGCTTGAAACCACATCATGTTGAGCGACCTGGAACACCTATTGCAACTCTATGGGAAGTTTCATGTCCAAGTGTGCAGATCCATGGTTTTCACATTTAAATACAAAAATGTACATTTCACGAACATTCTGTAAGGTATAACAAATGTAAAGTTTTTATCTACACTTTCACTTTCAGTTAGCAAATTTACTTCGATATGATTCAAGATCCTTGAATATCACATGGCGATCTGCTTGTTAGTACATTTGTAGCGTATTTATGTTTATTATCCAACCCTTACGGTAAACCTAGTTATTACCCTCACCCTAACCGTAACTCTAACCCATTACTAAAACCTACTATTAACTGTTACACATATCGGCAAAAGAATATCGAAGCAACAGGTTAAAGGGGCAATCCTAAACTCGTGAATCCAGGGACAAGGCAAAGGCCATGCAGGAAACATACAACAACAAACCAGGACAAAAACAAAAAGAACTGAAAATCAAAAACATTAAACATGCAGCAAACAAACAAAGCAGAAACAGACGAAGGAGAACCAAAGTATTAGCAATGTGAACTCCCATCAAAACCCGGGAGTAATATCAGGTGCTCCAGAAGGGTAAGCATATCCTGCTCCGTTAACGGCACCCGTCACACTGCAAGTGAGAACATCCGGTTAAGTGTCAAGTAAGGTGAGGTTTCAAATCCGGTATTACGAGAAATCCAACAGAAGATATCGTGTCGCATCTGTGAGATAGATAGATCATATCGATCTACCAAATCATGATGACGACCATAAAATTTCTGGAGTGACAATAATAACACCGGCTGAACATAACAATGACCACGCAGTTTTTGTGGCAGTAGTTTGGCTCTGACTAGAAAATGACTGTACAAATCACAGGCACGACAGTATCGTATCAACTGTGAAATTTAGACACCATACGCCGGGGACGCAGGTATATTACTAATCAGAAAGGGAAAGTTCACAATTGGAAAGTTAAGTCATCACGTTTGTCATAAAGTCTAGATTTCAATCGTCCATTGTTGTCTATATACAAGTATGTCTAGATATGAAGCAGAAGTGAGTGTGTCAGTTTTCTTTTTAATTTCAAGCTCACTGGGGTAGATTGATGAAGGTAATCCTTAAAGTTAGGATTATTAAGAGAAAGTATCAGTATAGCGGAAGCTGAAATTAAAGGACTGAGCTAGCTTCTTCTCTTTTCTCTGTAGTAGCCCTTTTATGAACTTCGCTTCATAGGAATACAAGAAAAGAGGAAATGAAACAAAGCGCCACCAACTGATCAACGAGCAAACCCTAAGACTGACAAAATCCACCAAAAGGGGAGATAAATCTGTAAAAATTATTACCTATCTTAAGCATTCCCATGAACCAAGCAATGACAAAAAGCGAACCACCACGAGTGCAGACCTGAACAACGAGTAGCCAATGATAGAAATTAGACAAATACAAGAAAAACGGATAAAGCTCTGTAAAATGGCGGCAAAAAATACTTCCCCTTTGCACTGAAATGACTCACGCAGTGACAGAAAGTAGACCACCACGAATGCGGACCTGATCGAAAGCACCCGTCCACACTCAACCTCGTTCCAATGAAAAAACTCAGTGACGTCGGATATAAAGATATCAAACTTTCAAAGGATTGACTATAAAAAATAAATTAAAATAAAACAAAATATTTTCAAAAGTTAAAAAATTAATAAATAAAATAAGATATAGTAAAATAATAGAAAAGGAAAAAAAGGAAGAGAATTGGGACGGCGGCGGCGGAGGCTTAAGGGGAATATGTCGTACACAGTTATCATAAAAAAATACAAGAGACTAAATAAAAGAAAAACAAAATATTCGGATGACGTAGAAAAAATTAAGTGACATCGGAAATAGTCGAATGACGTCAGAAAAACCCGAATGAAGTTTAACCCCCCCCCATGACGTCGATACATCCCGAATGACGTTGAAAAATTCCGAAAGAGGTCGGAAGTACCCAATGAACTTCCCAACAGGTCGAAAACCGAAAATTGGCAACCTTAAGTGACGTCATAGCGTGACCTGAACGTGAACCGGAAGTCACGCGACCCGGAACCGGAAGGCACGCGATCCGGAAGTCATCCACAACATCCACCACCCCTCCATAAATACTAACCAAACGGTGCATATATACTACTGATAAGTTCTTGCCCATCATTAGTTCACCTGGTCCAAAGGACCATGTGAGCTATTGTCATTACTTTGCGCCCGTCGTGCGTCCGTCCGCCGTCCGGCGCAAACTTTTTAACATTTCAGTCTTCTTCTCTGAAACCACTAAACAGATTGGAACCAAATTTGGCGGAAATGTTTCCCTAGTGGTCCTCTACAAATTTATTGTTTTTTATTATATGTTATTCAACATGGCTGCCAGGGCAAATAATGTGTTCTGATTTGCTGAAATTTCGAAAATTTTCTTGTTAGAAACCGCTGAGTCAATGAAAAGGATCTTTTGCAGAAATGTTCCTTAGATGGTCCTCTACAAAATTATTGTTTGTTTTTGTCGATTGGATTGGCTGCCACATTACGTCAAAGTTTAGGTTTGACGCTACGGGAAATACCTTTGAAAATCTTGTCAGAAACTGCTCAATCAATGAAAATTATATTTTGCAGAAACGTTTCTTAGATGATCCTCTGCGAATTCATGTTTTGTTTGTCGATCTGCGATCCAAGATAGCTGCCACATGACGTCAAAGTTGAACATTGGACCCTATGGGAAATAACTTTGAAAATCTTCTTGTTAGAAACCGCCGAGTCAATGAAAGTTATATTTTGTTTAAATGTTTCTTGGATGCTCCTTTACAAATTATATGTTTTGTTTGCCAATCAGAAATCGAAGACGGCTGCCACAGTACGTCAATGTTTAACATTGGACCATCTGGGAAATATTTTTGAAAATCATGGCCGAAACTGATCAGTCAATCAAAATTATATTTTTAAGAAAGCTTCTATGGGTGGTCCTCTATAAGTATTATGGTTTACTTGCTGATTTGAAATCTGAAATGGCCTTCAATTGCCAACATACATATATGTTAGTTTCAAGCCTCAAATATATGAGGGGCCTGGGTGGCCGAATGGTTTAAGTAGTTGGTTTACATGTAAAATCACTGTAGCCTACCGCCTCTGGGTTGTCAGTTCGCGCCCGCTTTGTAAACAACAAAAAAGGATGCATTCGACTTGCAACCGTACATAATAAGTTTTGTCAGTTACCTTCCCAAGGTCGGCGGTTCCCTCCGGCTTCCTCCGCCACTAAAATTGACTGCCACAATATAGCTGAAATACTGCTGAAAGTGGCGTTAAACTTTATTCAATCAATCAATCAATCAAATATATGACATTCTTAACAGGGCCTGGTATACCAGGTGAGCGATACAGGCTCAGGTGATCCTATAGTTGTATTTATAGATCATAACCCTCTCAGATTTATTCATTAAATGAAAGTCAAAAGGAAAAAGGAAAAACCAAAGACTGCTACGTTGGAGTTTAGCTTTCCAAAAAAGGCAGATTAAAGGAAAAGACAATTTAATTGAAGACTGTTTGTCGAGAATTTTAATTAAACATCACACATGTATATAGTCTATTTTTGTAAATAAGAATTTTTTTCTCTAAGAGTGTTATTAGTATAAAATTAAATTTTACACCAATTGTCAGTGGGAAAAGCAGATCTAGGAATCGCTCCTATCCTATCGTTCCCCCGTTAGTCCGCAACACTTTGGGGTGGCTAGTTTATGTAATCTGTAACTCAAACAGTTTTCATTTACATTATTCAAACATTGCATGGTGATTTCACACATACTGAATATTTTGCATCTCCTATTTTAAGCAAATTTGATAAATATTCTCTCATATTTTAATGATGTTGAATTTTTTACATTTTTACACTCCATTTTATAGAGGGGACATACATTGTATAACCTGTAACCCAAACATGTTTCATTCCTCATTATTCACACTTTGCATACTGATTGCACTTATATTGAAGATGTGCACTTCCTGTTTTGAGCAGATGTAATAAATATTTTCTTGTATCTTTATGGTGTTGAACTTAGTTATTTTTACATCTCATATTTTAGAAGGTTCACATACAATTAGTAATCTGTAACTCTAACAGTCTTCATTCTTCATTATTCAAACTGTGCATACTGATTGCACACATACTAAAAATGTGCACGACCTATTTTGAGCATATTTGATAAATTTTCCCATATTTGTACGGTGTTGAACCGAGTCGTTTTTACAGACCTACTACTGTTTGTAATTTGTACCTCAAAAGTCTTCATTCCTCATTATTCAAACTTTACATACTGATTGCACACATACTGAAGGTATGTACCTCCTATCTGCAGCAGATATGAATCAATATGTCGGCGACGCAGTTTCAGACCGACTTTGGTCTTGTGAAATATTTTTTTCACTTACATGTTTTACATGTATTTTGTAGAACATATGCATTACAAATATGTTCTATATGATGTTCTTTGCACGTGCTATTCTGTGATATTCCTTACAACAGAATTGCTTGTTTAAGGCCCATCACAGTAGTTCGCAATTTATACGTTTTCAAACGTTTGAGTCTTTATGTACAATGTAGAATACATGTATACTGTTATTTTACTCAATTTATTTACTCGCTGGTATATATATATACAGTACAGATGCCAATGTTCTGATATTGGGTTTTTGGATTTTCTTCAGTAACACTGAGACGTCAATTGTTTCGACATTTTATTTTTGCAACGAACATTGTCGGTCAGATTGACTGATTTATTGTAATTATAAGAGCTGAATACGGAAGGTAAACTGACATTATGGGCTGTATATTTTTCAGTAAATATTTGTAACTTTTGGATATATTTTCTTCTATTTCGTAACATTTTTGAATTATCAGTTGTTTTAAAATACAAACTGAAACATCAGTTATTCATTTTTTTTCAGCAGAATACAATGTTCCTTTTGACAACGCTTTTACAAAGTAACATAAATACAGAGACTGTACTTATTGGATTAACAGTCCTCCTAATCGTATATAAACTGAGACTGAGAATTAAGTACAAGCTGCCACCAGGACCATTTGCTCTTCCACTAATTGGGAATTATGAGCGTAAGTTTTACAGATAATTATTAAATTATACCTTCATAAGTGGTCAAGATGGCTAGTCAAAACCTTGCTATTCTCCTTTAAACACATCAAACAAAACAATAAAATGTAATACCTTTCTAGTTCCCTGCTTGGAACAGTAAAGAACTAAAACAATTAAAAGTACTAGATGTCCAGTATTTTTATGATCAAATGCAATGTCTCCTCCGCCCCGCACGTCTCTATTTACACTGTCCATTATTCTTAGTCTCAAATAGTGAAACAAACAATACTATCTAACTTGGTTTCCTAAAATGTTATGGACAGACGGAAGAACTGATTTAACCATTATATAACCAAAATCCGGAATGACAATTTAATGGCACTGAAGACAATCTGTTAAATTACAGTTATCAACAAAGAAATCAAACTATAGAACAATCCCTGTTGCAACGATTCTGTGGTCACTGTAAAAGCAGTCTTGTGTTTCTGGGAAAATGGGAGGGACGTTTTTGAAATAAGTGTGATCAATGCATGTCCCCCTTATGGTTGTAGGTCCATCTATTTTTTGATTGAATCCTTCCTTGCATTTTTTGTTCAGAATGGTATCACAATTGAAATCTCCCAACAAGATAATTCGTCAGGTTGGCAGTTTTCGAAGAAGTGTTTTCAGGCTAGCAATGAATTCTTCCATAGATAATCCTCCAGGTCTTCTACAAACACAAACAACAATAACGACGGATCTTTTAAATTTGAATAATGTAATGACCACCTCTAAATTTGATATATCCACTGTTAATTCCATTGAGTTTAAGTGTGTTTTTGACAATAATAAGAACACCGCCATTAGATACTGTTTCTAGTCCAGTAACTTGACTTCTATCTTTCCTGTAGGTCACTGCATCTTCCAGTAAACAGTGTTCTGGAAGTTGAACTGATGGGTGCAAACAAGTTTCTCTAAAGCAAATTATGTCCATATGATCACAGAATTCTTCTTTCGCAAGGTGCTCCCATTCTCCAGACAGAGAACATATGTTAAGTTGTGCTATTCTTTTCTTGTAACAAATTTGAAATTGGCGGTTCAATCCAACAATCCAATTTCATGTACAGCTGCTTCACCTGCTTTAATTTTCTTTTTGTCAAAATTTGCTACGTAAAGACCATCTAATTTTGTAACTCTGCTGAATGCCACATAAGCTTCACCAGCCGTAAATTTGCCTGACATATCGATCACAACCCTTGGAACTGTTTGGCCTTGTACTTTGTGGATAGTTTGAGCCCAAGAAAGTGTAAGTGGAAACAGTTTTCTTGTAACCTCGACATTTTCCGTCGACCTAACATAATAACAGGCTTCCATCCTTGACACTGGAACACACTGTAGAAATTCGCCCTTGAACTCACTGTTAGTCCTCGCTGAAGTACCTACAGACTTGCTATCAAATTCTACTAGTATGATTTTAACGTGACCGTTTTCCTTTACAATGCCTCTAACCTGTCCATTGGCTCCATTTACAAGACCGTCTGAAACATCAACATTGTATGTCAACATTACTCTTGCATTTTCACAAATTTCAACAACTGATCGCAATCCCCTAGTATCTGATGGTTTATCTGTAATGTTAACTAATAACTGTCTGCTTTGTTCATCTTTAGCAGTGTCAATAGCTGGTATTTTAAGGGTTTGTACTCCAAGTCTTGCAAGCATGTTATCATTATGCTTATGAACTAATTTATTTGTAGTAAAGAGGTGTAGAGCTGACCTTAGGTCAAGTTCTTCATATTCTTCCGATTTCAATAGATCTGTTTTTCAAAACCAAAACGGCCTCGCTACAAGAAATGTTTCTAATATGGTTCAGCAGTTCAGCAAATGGTCTGTCATCCTTTTGCCGCATTATTTCTGTTAATTTTATAAGTTTAAAGTTTTCTGTCCATAAGGAGCAATGAAGTCTTGCATATGTTTAAAAATTGTTGTTTGTTTGACTGGTTTTAACTGTAGGAGATAGCCAACAGCCAAGATACTTATGTTTCCGAATCGAGAGTTGTCGCTGTTTGCTCCTTTTATTTCTTCCAGTCGTTTGTGAATTGCATAGAGCATATCTTATCCTATCATAAATACATTTTTGTACTTCATCAATTATCAATACCTGCAACTTGCCGAGACTGCATCTTAGACTGTTAAGTATATCGCTTGATAGAGGTTGGTATTGCTTATTTCGGGTAGAAAACAGAAAAGTTGAATGCAGAGTCAAGCCTCCAACGGCAAACGCACTTGTACCTGTTGGACCGTAAACAGAACTGGTGTTTCAGAAGGCTCTGATTGAAAATTTGAATAACGTCATTGTGAATCAGTTTAATAACATGACTTTTCCCCACACCACCTGGTCCACTAAGAAATAAATGATAAGGTCTAGGCGATTTACCATTTCTCAGAGCAGCAACTGTTTCAATGCACCAATTCCTGTTGAATAAAACTGCTTGTTTTTGTTTTGTATTAAGTATCTGAAATGCTGCTCGGTATTCGGCTGGTGACATCACAGACCTGTTTTTCTCAAACGAAAATATCTTGCTTCTAATGGTCTAGGCTGTCCGGTTAAAAGGCCCCCGTTGGCCTCTATATCTTCCAAAACCATATTTCATTCTGACGCAATACCTTCATTGTCATCATCACTTTCATTTTGCAAGGGTCGTGGCGCAATATCATCCCAAACATGGTTTGGCACACCTTCCTCTTCTAGGCGTTGAACGTGACCATCGGAGTCAGTTTCAGCATTAGTAAATAACCTTTCCTTTTCATCAGTGACCGAGCTCATTCGGTTTGCAAAATCAGTGTAGCTTTCGATTGCATCTATATCATTTTCCTCACTTCTCCATGGAACATAAAGCATAATTTTGCTTCTTAACTTAAGGTCCTCGTGTTGGGAGCCTTTCATCAAAGGAAAACGTATTACGGCTTCGCGTTTCCTTTTTGACATTGTACCAAGACCGCCTTTCAGCTTTATTTTAGTGCACTCGCATTCATCGTTTCCATCACCATCACAATCATCTTTATCTTGCGAGTTGCTGTATGTATACCAAGTACCAAATTCGGCAAGTGAGAGATCCTCTAAATGGTCTGGTCTTGCAGCATATTTATCAATGAGACTTTTTTGAACGACATCTTCATCTTCATCCTCTGGATTTTCTATCATCGATATTGGTTTCAACATTACGACCCTATTTTGTTTCGGGTTAGTGTTAATAAATACCACTTTTCTGCTACTTTGTTTTAAAGGAATAGATAAAATTCTATAAACCGCCTCTTGAGCACTTACTTCTCTGTTGTTGAGGAAAGCCGCAACAGTCTTTCGAAGCTGTACCTGAAGACCTGAATCTTGATATTCTTTCGGTACTCTTCTTAATAGATCATCCATGCTTCTCTCTTGCTTTAAAATGTATGATACCACATACATAACACATGCGTATGCATCAGCTATATAGCTTAGATCCATATTGGCTTGCCATGCTTTCAAAATCGCAGTGTTGTAGTTATCAATGTTAATGTCCGCGACTGACCTTTTTAGAACGATATTCGTTCCTCTGTTTGAAACAAGCAAAGCTTTTAAATATTGTTCCATATTCACTTCAGCTCTTTCACCTGGCATTTCTATTGACAATGATTTGTCCAGTTTTTTGTCTGAAATAATCGCATGAACTTTTCCCAGTAAAGCTTTGGCTGCATTCATATCTTTTTCACTTTCGACCTCCTTAGCTATAACAGTTTCTACGCTGGGTGGAGGAAAATGAAATCTACAATTAGAATGCGTTTTACGGCAACTTGCAGAATGCACATGTGTTTGTAACCGCTTGACTAACCTGGCTAATTCGGGATCGTCTTGCTCATCTGGTAGCTTACAAGTTTGGTATTTATTGATAAAATCTATGACTTCTTTGTCAGACTGAATGCCAATTTTTGGAGCATCGCGCTCCCAAAGTATGGTATGTGCGTGAGGAGAGCCTCTTGCTTGGAACTCTATGCGTATTATGTGATCAACTATTTCTCCTATTGGATTACTTTTTGACAAAATAAAGTCCTTGAAAATATGTATCAAGACGATGGTGAAAGTTTCTCGCAACTGTCACTGGGTTGTTTCTCAACCATTCGCATTTAGTCTCCAATGACATTTCTTTGACATCATTATCTATGTAATTGATGTTATACTGGAAACCTATACTTCTTATCACCTCTGGCCACTGCATATCAGCCGCGCTTAAAGTAAGGAACCATGTTTGCCTACCCAATTGTCTGATCATACTCATGTCTTCATGTTGTATACCTGACCAATAAGATGGTCTTCCATGAACATTTTTCAAACACCTATATGCCTTGTCATCTTTTATCATATTTTCTATACAGTTACCCTGTCGAAGTAAACCAGCATTAATAACTTCATTTCCACGACCAGTTCCTCTCCGCTGTCTTAACATAATGCTGATGTCATCAAGGACCTGTTTATGCTCTGTGGCATATTGTGCAGTAAGGAGATAATCGATGTCCTTGTCAAATCTACCGTCAACATTTAGAAGCCTTTGGTTAAAATATTTCCTAACAGATAGTTTAACTTCCCTGTTTGTTGTTTACCAGTGTCACCGATAAATAGATTTGGAAAGGCTAGAGCTTCAAAATCATCGTCCAGAAGTATGGATCGAGGCTTCTCGTCTTCCGAAGGTGCTATTGAAATAATATGTGTGTCTGGATCGAAGTTCTTCGGTGTCAATAATGTAGCATATGTGAGACCTCGTAGCTTACTTGATAAGTCCAGTTCTGTTTGATCTTCAGTATCACTGTCATTATCTCCATCACGATTGTCGTTATTTTGTTTGGATATTGAAGCTGTGTCATTGCTTTCATTTGGGACTTGTGCATCAGGGTCTTCTGATCTTCTAGATGCATCTGAATCTGTTTCCACACAATCGTCATCAATTTGTGTTAAGCTGTCCCACATTTCTCGATCCTCTTCGGCCCAGTCTTTTTCCCAATTTCGGTTTAATGTAACGTCGGAGTACAGCTTGTTGTGTGTACGCAAATACTGCATGGCTTCGCTTATTTTTTTGGGGGTCGGATAAATTAATGCATATAATGACCTTTGTATTTTAACCTACGTTTCAATTTTAACCCAATAATATTGCCATTACACGGCAGACGTGGTAGAAAGTCACAATTTTTTCAATGTTTGAAGGAACGTTCACAACAGGTCCATTGATAGCTTTTTGCCTTCCACGGGGCAATGCAAGAAGCTTGACAAATGGAATTCTTTTAGCGATCATACGGCTTTCCAATGGGTTCAGGGACTTGATGGACAGAAAGTCCATTTGCAATTGCTTGAGGAGGAATGCGATTCTTATGTAACGCATTGTTACATGTATGGCAAATCCAAAGATTTCCATCGCTGCTTTTGATCATATTGTCATCGTTGAACAACTTGGCTTTCTTTTCTTGTGAAATTGTTTTATATTTGTCTTTGATAAAGCCTTTAACACTTTTTCTGTACAACAATCTATGACATATTACACAAACATACGTCGGTCCTTCTTTGATCTTAGCATGAAAATCTGCAATTAATTTTTCAATGGTGTTGCTTTTGAACAAAGACTTGGCTTTGGCTGTACGTCCTTGTTCTAGTCGTTTCTCTCTAGATCTAGGCGTTTCGTTTTCCCACATCTTTTTTACGTGCTGCGTCCTGCTCCTTGTTCCTTTGTTTTGTCCTAGGTGTCTTTTGTAGTTGACATTGCCGTTGTCTTGTTCGGGGAGAGCTGTTCGTCGTTGCTGCTACTTCTTTCTTCTTTCGATTTTTCCTCTTAGTTTTTTCATGCGATTTTCTTCTATTCCTGTTACCTATAACAACATCATTGCTATTCAGTTTTCTATGAAGGTGACCATTATTTTGAGACCTGTATTGAGTGTTAAACTGTAAAGTACAATATACGCCAATGGTCACCATTCATTTCTGTGCTATTGAACGTGACATATGGAAGGTTGGATAATCTTTTTTATGTGAGAAACAATGAACTCTTCACGAAACTAATTTATGATTTGATACTTTATGACTTGAAATCAAAGGTGCATCTTGGGTATTTGAATATCAAACCTTTTGGGGCTACAATCTCCAAAATCAATACCAACCTTTTATCTACAGAGGACATTTTCAAAGTCGTAACGTTATATGATCACAATTTTTTTAGACATGACCAAACCTGTGACATGAGTGCGACCTTGACCTTGAAAATTAATAGGCTGTCTGCTCTTTCCATAGTTAAATGCCTATGCAAAGTTTGGTAAAAAAAGATCCTCTGAAAAATGCAAAACATGTACAGTGTTCACCAGTATCACGTATGGCTAAACCTATGACATGATCTTGTGCCAATGCGGACACAGTGTTTGACACATGTATAGCATTGTGGACAAACCATGTTTGACATAAATTGTTTCTGACACAGGGCATTTCACCTATTGATGGACTGGCACGTCCAAACATCGTCAAAATACTTCATGTGTACTTTGTCTTGTTTCTGAGATATATTCAGATCTGTATGACGTGATGTGATCTAACTAACAATTTTCAAATAGATTTTGTGCAAAATTTTGTATGCATTAAATTGGTGAAATGTTTGTATGCAAGTACATGTCCGACATGCCCAAGTCAACAACACTATGGAGTATGTCCATATTTAACATCACAACTAGTATTAGTGGTAAACAATACATGCCTAAGCAGCTTTATTTGTCAAAACAAATGTAAAAATGCCAAATCATGCATGTTGATCCAATTAAAATTTCTTAATAGAATTGTGACCTTTATCTTTAATTAATAACTAATGACAACAAAATTTCGTAATCGAGTTGTGACCTTTATCTTTAATTAACAACTTATGACAACTAGCCTTTCTAAATCTTGATATGGAATTTCAATATACATGATGAACCAAGCTTGACTGAAAATGGAACTGAAGGAGGGAATTATCCACATGCAGCCAGATAATAATTTTACACATTGTTTTGTTTGACAAGTTTATTTACAACTGCAAGTCAAGCACACATTTTGTTGTAACTATTCTGTCATTGATACAAGATCTTTCACTTCCTGTGAGATATCACTAACCGTCCTGGTTAGTTTGGTACATAATTCTCGGTTTCTTATTCATAATGCTCTGATAAATTTTTATCAATGTTGTTGTCGTATGCGTAAACTTTCATTTTCGTTTCTAAATCATCAAATGATTCTCTAATGTAAGGACAGCCTCTTTATTCTAGCCATGGTTCTCTTCATCAGTATTTGGTTTTGTTTCAGATCTGCAGAAAATTAAAAATTGATTAATTAATTACACTTATAGCCACATTAATACAAAATATGGGCAAACAAACAATATATTTTTTTTTTCGGTCGAACATTGCCAAAAACAAGTTTTGTACATTTTTTAGCAGACAATTCAAAGACGATGTACTTTATGGCAGTTTATTTTCCCTCAGTCCAAATCTGTGCATATTTTGGCAGAACAAGAGCAGCCAATATACTTATAATGGTAAAATGGTCATTTCTAAGTAAAAATATCTCGACCTTAAGCCCGGAAAATACAGTACATTTATCTTCCACAAAAATTATTTCCTACGTATAAAAATGCACAGAAAATGGATGAAATTTGTCAAATAATAAACTGCTAAGGGCTGTTCCATTAAAACATACATGAAGGCACTTTGAAATATGGGTAACCACCCATAGAAGCAAATTAAGATACCCACCCATAGCAGCGACATTGAAGTGCCTTCCCTGGGTGTCATATATGTTTTAATGGAACAGCCCTAAAATTTTTGTATGAATTTGAGATAATAAAATTTTATCATGTACTGCTCGTTTTGTGTGTACTTTTAGTTGTTTATATTATTTGTTGCTTGTTTGTTGCTGAAGATGGATGCAAAGTGATGACAATAGCTCACATAGCCCTTTGGACCGGGTGAGCTAAAAGTGCTTCACATGAACTTCGTGGCAACAAGACAATCTGACATTGTTTTACAAAGCAACCTCTAATTTTATCTGTGAAGCTGTTGTCACATTATGACCCTCATTAACAAATCTTTTTATCATGGATTTGATGTTTGCAGCTCTTCTGTCACAAGGTCCTAAAACAGCAAAAAAATCAACTAAGCACCTGATGCAGCACTCTTGTAACTTTGCTTCTAAATCAATATTTGTTAAAATACAAGTGAAATGTCTTGTAAACATGAATCATGGCATGTTCTCGCTTTTACAATTTTTTTACTCAGGCCCAAAGGGGGCCTGAGTACTCTATTACGATGATAAGTCTGAATTGCAAAAAACAATCATTTAAAATTTACTATTTTCAAACTTATACGAAAAAAATAAAAAACA
>JAOXYH010246346.1:0-15417 GCA_028566455.1 Botula fusca | reverse complement strand
TACTATGCTCCTACAGTCCAAGTTTGAGTTCATTCTTGCATAAATACAACAGTTTTGGCTAATTCACAAAATTTTCTGTTTTTTTTTGTAATGACAGCCATATTGGATGGAAGGCAGAACTGCTAGATTTGGTTAAATTTGGTTTCAATTGGTCAAATAGATTAAGAAGAGGAGATTTTTACATTTTTTTTTGCTGAATTTGCATAACTGTATAATCGGCAAAATTCGAAGTCCACAGAAAAACATGATTGATTGATTGATTGATTGGTGGCGAGAACAAATTAAATAACAGATGAGTAATTCCAGTCTGGGAACCCCGCCCATAGCACAGGCAAATGCACCTCCATCAAGTCGACAAGCTTCCGTAAAAAGCCAACACTTACCGTCATTCATGAACCTGTAGCACAGAACCCAGGACTTACCATCACATAGGCCATTTTTGATCTATTTACTAGTATGTCTAGTGGTTTCAGAAGAAAAGATTTTTGAAAAGGTTTACGACGGACGGACAACGGACATACGACGAACGCAAAGTGACCACAATTTCTCGCACTGGCCCTTTGAGCCAGCTGAGCTAAAAAGGCAAGACCGAGATTGATATTGAATAAGAAAAGAAAAAAACAGAAAAAAAAAATAGCCTGAACAAAACGGACTCCCAACAAAACTAAAAATTATATCAGCGTTTCGGAAGAATCTCCTGCTCTGCATAAGGTACCCGTCAGCCTGAAAACTAAAAAACTGGAAATAAATATATTGACGAGAGAATGGGCAAGGTATTTACAAATATATCTGTGATATCCCCTAAACCACAAGGTCTACGGTAGCTGACAAATGCCACATGTAAACACCATACACTAAAAAGGCAGGTATATCACCAGAACCGTAAAAATCCCATCTGAAATTATCAATCATTGTACATGAAACATTGTCCTAAAATACAAAGTTGTACGGCATCACTAAGTGGAGAAACTCCTTGTAATAAGTAAATGCTATTACATATGGCAAAATCAGTGACATGACGGCGTGGCTTGACCTTTGCCCTGTGACACTGAAAATCAATAAGCTTTTGGCTATCTCTTCAGTTATGATTTAACTGTTGCTTGACCTTTGCCCTGTGACACTGAAAATCAATAGGCTTTTGGCTATCTCCTCAGTTATGATTTAACTGTTGCTTGACCTTTGCCCTGTGACACTGAAAACCAATAAGCTTTTGGCTATCTCTTCAGTTATGACTTAACAAATTTGATACAGATCCACTGAAAAACACAAGCTGTAGGTTGTTTCATCAGCGTAACACGGACGCCCACAGTGACGTACGGACATTCTCATTACAATATTTCAGATACAAGTTCGTTGCGAGGGGAAAGTTCCATTATTCTGTAACCTTGGACGGACATGTCGATAACTTATTCAACGTCGCCTAATGGCACAGCCTTCAATGGAAAATTAAAGTGCATGCAGAAAAAGGCAAACAAAAGAATGATTCTGAATATATATTTTATCTTATTTATCAAATCAATTTCCATAGTAAACATATATTGTATAAAAATGACATATTTGAAATCATGGCATAACAATTCAAAACTAACCCTATACACATTGACCTTGACAGCTGAGTGCCTTAAAGGAGTAGGTTCACAAAGGGTCTAAAATGGCCCTAAAATTTATTGAAATTAACAACTGAATACATTTGCTCACAGTAATCTAAAATTTTTACTCAAGAGGTTATGAAACATAAAAATTGTATATTTGCCCAAAGACTTAATTAACGACGTCACAATCGCTCTCTTATAAGCAAAAATCAACCTTTTTGTCCAATTTTGTCAGATCTTAATCCAGTTTTTCTTAAAATAATGTGGGCCGCATGCCTCGACCAAAAAAATATTTGCTTAAAATGTAAATCCCGTCAAAATACGTCTTTTCATCTAAAATTTGTTTTGGTAGAGAAGTGCGGCAAATGTTTTCTAGATCAAAATATTGATTAAAATATGGCAAAATAAGAGGTAATTCGTGAAACTGAATTACTTCTTAAGGCGTTTTCATTATAATGGCCAAACACTAAAAGTGGATGTCTTAGGAAGTCCAAAAATATATCATATCATGATATTACAAACTCCGTTATACAGGGCCGAAATGTGTCCTTCGTGGCCCTACTCCTTTAAGTTTAAAACCCTCAACAGAATTAGCAATTTCCCTAGTACACAGCATTGCTATTTAAGAATGAATTGGACAAGACATTTTATCTGATGTTACGTTGATTTTGTTATCTTAAAAAACTGAAGATGATGTTTTATAACTTAATATACTTTCTGCAATCATTATACATGTAATAGAATAGTTATTGATAATGTATCTTGTGACTGATTCACCATTTATGCATTTTCGCAACAAACATGATGTATTCATTACAAAAATACATTGTACACGAGCATGCCATTACTGTTCTTAATAATACAACCAAACTAAGCAATTGCGCATCTGCGAACTAAAAATTACGTTGAGCACAATCACCGCATTTCAGATTTATAATAATATTGTAGAAATAATAATACATATATAAAAATAATATTCCATTAATCAAAATACATAAATCGGGACAAAACGCAATATTTGTCCGAGAATTCCGGATAAAATGTTACCATGATGGGATCTTTTACTACAGTGATCTATCTGTCATCCATAGCGGTAATTCATTGTAATTAATTGTTTTTGACATTTTTTTTTGAAAAGTAAATAGAAAGCCTCAAGACGGTCTGGAGAACCATTACGCTAAGCATGGCAGTTTTTTTGTTATCGAGACTGTGTTTCTGTTTATTCTTGTGCTATTTGTTTTTCGCCTGTAGACGAATTTTGAACGTCATTCCAATGGAATGAGGATGGAACTGGCATTAATTAAATGCTTTTACTGCAACATTGTGAGGTATGTTAAATTAATAAGAGTGAATAATTTTGCCTTTAAATTATATAAAGTTGTTTTATTTAAATATCCGGAGATGTTTATAGATTTTGAAAGTGTACACATGTAAATAGTCTTAAAGTGACGGATAAGTCTATAAAGGCTGGATATTTGATCTTTTTATTATTTTGAGCTGTTGATATGAAATAATATATTCATAAAAAATTACTACAATAAAATATTTTAAATTCTAAACAAGAAGACTGAATAAATGAATTAAGAATCAGTCCATAAAGAAATCGGGCAAAATGCACTGAGAAGCTGACACATCATGAAAAAAACGCAGAAAAAATATTTCAATTTTCCAACAATCAGGGGTCAGCAGTTTCAAAATACAGTCATAAGTGTGTATTGGTGTGCTTTTTCATACAGACCACTTAATTTTACGTATACTATTTGTAAAAGGAGAATTTTGCAGGAGTTATCTTCCTTGTTCATATCATTTCTTGTGCATATCTCCGTTTATGATCTTTGTGTGAACAAAAGGAAGTCAATAATTCAATATATGTATAAAAAGCGTGAAAATTTTTCACAATGGTGGTTGTTCGGAATTTATCATGTCCGTTGACTGCCTGATCCTTAACTGTAGAAATACTTAAGAGTTTATTTAATCAGGCACACCTTTAATTGCTCAAACGACCATCTTCGCAAAATTAACAATATTTTTTTTACAAGTTTCTACACAGTCATTTTCAAAATCATGATATAATATATAACAAAAATACACAATCGTACATACATCATCATTACATCACACGCAATCATTTCTTTAAGGTTTACCATTGGTATTGCTTAATAAAAACCTTCACGCAAATAAGAATGAAGTCAAAAACGAGACGCAGACTGTAAATTACATTTTTCATAGAAATATAAACATGGAAGTAGGATTTTTACGAAAGTATGCATTGTCATTATCTTAAGTTGATGAGGTTTAGGTTTCACATCTCAAACATGACAAATAAGTTGATGAGGTTTAGGTTTCACATCTCAAACATGACAAATAAGTTGATGAGGTTTAGGTTTCACATATGAAACGTGACAAATAGATAGGCTATAATTCAAATGCGGTGGTCACATCAGTTATCTTTCAGAAAGCACATTTTTAAAATAGTTGACTCATATACCAAGTAAGCAAGCGTGGACAGAAAAAAATATTAATAAAAAATTGTTTTAAAAACTTTGTATTTTAGCTTTCTTCTCAATAAAATTCAGCTAAATCTATCTGTGTTGGGTATAACAGAGTAAATTAGGTTGTTTCTTTGTTATATTTTGATAAACAACCAAAAATAACAATCTGTCGGTCAGACTCATACAAGATTAAGATCAGATACGTTGAAATAACATTGCAAATAGAAGTCAGAGAAAACAGCGATCGGAAACCTTCATTTTGGTATATTTTTGGTTTATAAGCTCTTCAACTTCTGAATTGATTTTGAATTAGCATATTTCTGGATAAGAGCGTCACTGATGAGTCTTGTATAGACGAAATACGCGTCTGGCGCAATAAAATTCTTGCATTGAACTTTGAAGTAATTTTGTCTTGAGAAAAATTAAAGAAATTTATTTGTCGCAACATTCAGTTATGCGTTTCCTTATCATTATATATCTACAATTTAAAATGACTTTACATTACAAACACTAATATTTTTTTGTTATTTTTAAATTTATAAACTGTACACGTCCTACCATTCAATGAATGTATTGTAAAAACAATAAAAACAATAAGAACATTTAATTTATAAACTGTACACATCCTAACATTCAATTAATTTATTGTAAAACCAATAACAATAAGAACATTAAACATAAATTGTACGCGTCCTATATATCATTCAATTAATTTATTGTAAAGCCAATAAGAACAATAAGAACATTAAATTTATAATCTGTACACGTCCTATTATTCAATTAATTTATTGTAAAACCAACAAGAACAATAAGAACATTTAATTCATAATCTGTACACGTCCTATCATTCAATTAATTTAATGTAAAACCAACAAGAACATTTAATTTATAATCTGCATACGTCCTATCATTCAATTAATTTAATGTAAAACAAATAAGAACAATAAGAACATTAAACTGTACACGTCCTACATTATGATTACACTTACACTTTCACAATGATACATGTTTGTACACATACATTTATGATTTCTAACTACCATTATGTTATTAGTTGTATTCATTTATACTTCATCATTACATATCACTGAAGGCCGTACGGTTATCAAAACACAATCTGGTCGGTCAGTAAGGTTTCGAAAAGGCGAAGCCATGTTTTCTGTCCTATTACAGTTTATTTTTTCCGATCACTTTTTGTTGATATTGGCTCGAAAAGCATACGATGTGGATACATTTTTCTTGAAGTCATGAAGAAATTTGTTGATGAAATATCGGCAATAGAATACTGAAGCAATAAGTTCAATGACAGAATACTAAAATACATGAATCCAGGGACAAAGCATAAGCGCAGAATCAAACAACGAGAACCAAGAAACAACAAAAAGAAATGAAAATAAAAACTATGCAACAAACAAACAAAATAGAAACAGACATCACGAGAATCAAAGCACTAGCCATGTGAACTCCAACTAAAAACCCGGGAGTGACATCAGGTGTTGCGGAAGGGTAAGCATGTTCTGCCCCGTTAACGAAAAGGACACAATTTGCTTCTACAGATATTCTTGTTCTCACCTCTGTCCTCCGAATACCTAAATGGCCGTTTCCAAAATAAAGTATATGTCTACGTTGTATGGTATTTATTTCTCAAAATCATTTCTGTAAACCATTAAGCACTTTATTTCTGCATACCCGTCCTGACAAATTTACTTTACGATCTGTCGTTGTTTTAGCACTAACCAGTAATATAAACCATACAAAAATATGTCATATCGACTTGTTTGTCCAGTTATCCAACATACAATTTCACTGCGCAAAGATAGGCTTCTTCACTTTGTTGTATCATAACAGACAAGATATGGATAAAATGCGAACTTTCAAGTATTAAGCAGGTAAACTATTGTTCCTTTGATGTTTCCAGCAAGCAGTGTTTAGATCTTCGTTCAGGTCTTATTGTCTACGGCTGTGTCTGATCTTTACTGGCAAGCATTATATATATCCTAGTTACCAATTTCAAACTTTATTTATGTGCACTGAATAATAATGGTGTTGCTTTCCAAGAATGCATTTACTATGTCTGTATGGTTTGTCCAGTAAGCTATATCCAGTGGCAAGACGCCTATTTTTGTACACTTATTAACGTCTGCCCCACCATTAAGAAGCCTTTTCACTGTTTCGGTACGACCTTTTTTGCAAGCTATATACAAAGGAGATTCTCCTTTCATATTACATTTATTAATGTCTGATGTGTGCTCTAGTAATTTGCTTACAATATCTGTATTCCCAATCAGACAGGCCTTAAACAGAGGTGTTTGTCCCCACTTTGCACACTTATTTACATTTGCCTTCCTCTCCAGCAGTTTAGTTACAATTTCTACGTGGCCTCTAAGACATGCTATATCTAGAGGTGATTCCCTCCAAATGGTCCGCTTATTTATGTATGCGTTGTGGTCCAGAAGCTTATTAACTATTTCTGCATGTCCTTTCTGACAAGCTTTATACAAAGGAGATTCCTCTTTCACCGTGCATATGTTAGCGTCCGCTCCTTTGTCCAGAAGAATACTCACTATATTTGTACAACCTCTGTGACATGCTGTAAACAGGGGTGATCCTCTCCACTCTGTACACTGATTAATGTTTGCTTTGTTATTCAGTAGTTTACGCACAACTTCTGAATGTCCCATTTGACAACTTATGAAGAGAGGTGATCCGCCCCATGCTGTACATCTATTAACTTCTGCATTGTGGTCTAGTAAAATACTTACTACTTCAGAATGACCCCGTTGGCAAGCCACAAACAGGGGTGACTTTCCATCTGCTGTACACCTATTGATGTCTGCATTTTTTTCGAGTAACTTGTTTACTATTTCTAAATTACCTCTCTTACAAGCTACGTACATAGCAGACTGTCCATCATTTGTACACTTATTGACATCTGGACTAAGTTTGAGTAATGTAGTTACTATTTCCTCATGACCTCTCTTACTAGCTATAAATAAAGGAGATCCTTCCCACGTAGTACATTCATTAACATTCCCCTCGTTTTTCAGCATCTTATTTAATATATCTGTATATCCTGCCGTGCAAACTGCAAATAAAGGTAATCTACAATCATCAGAACACTTATTTATTATAGCTTTGTTATCTAGTAGTTCATTTGCTATATCCAAGTGACCACGATTGATAGCTATATATAAGGGTGATTCATTCCATGCACCGCTGTTTACGTCTTCGGTATTTTGTAGAATTTTGTCCATAATGTCTGTATATCCTAACTGACTTGCTCTCCAAATAAGTGAATCTTCTGATATTTTCCTACCTATATTAGGGTCAGCATTGTTGCGCAGCAGCTCTCTTACTACATCTATATGACCTTCCTGACAAGCTATAAACAGGGCTGATTGTTGAAACAAGTCACACGTATTAATATTGGCATCCTTCTCCAATAATTTGCAAACTATTCCTATATAACCTCCACGACAAGCTACGTACAGAGGTGATTCTCCATCATAGCCATCAATGATCTTTCTACACTTATTAACATCTGCCTTTTTTTCCAATAGTTTTCCGACTATGTCTGTATAACCTCCCTCACACGCTATGAAAAGAGGTGACGCCCCGTCCTTCCGACATACATTTACATCTGCACCATGAGTACAACACCATTCTACCAGGCTAAAATCTCCTAAATAACAGCAATTCAGCAAAGGTGTAACTAGTTCCTGTGAATAAAACTGATCCTCATGTAGATCATGTCTATTAGCTAACTGATTCTGGTATGGCATATCTTTTCCATCTAAATATTGTAAAAGTATGGTTTTAAACTTGGGATCTTTCATATTTTTGTTACTAAATACTACTGTAACTTCACCCTTGGACCAATCATCCAACATTCTCTGCATGTACATTTGTTGATATTTCGCTGGTATAATGATAGTAAACTGATCGGTGTTGTCTTTTTTCATAAAAGCAAATCTCTCTGAAATAAACTGACAATCAGCATTTTTTATAACAGCCGGAACCATTCTTTCTCCAACAAAGGCAGAGATGATGTCAAACAGTTTGTCATGTACGATACGATAGTAACCTTCGTCTTTCTTCATGAATGTGTCAATTAGGGAGTCTAGTTCATCACGTAATACTAATCTGGAAGTACTTCTGTTCAGTTTACATGCTTCAAAGGTATTTTTAAATACTGTAAGAATATCCCTATGTACATCTTCTGTGAGCCATTCCTCCTTTAACTTGTTATTGAACATGACACAGAGAGCGAGAGCACAGTATTTACCATGAGCCTTTTCTGTACATAACTTATTAACTTCTGTTTCATAAACTCTAAATGGGTTCTGAAAGAAATCTAGTATATCAAAGGTGTCGTTTTCACTATACAATCTACAAAGCAGAGGGAAAAACTCAAACTTGTCGGTATAATTAATTATCTTTGCTGCATCTGTTTTGAGATACATTTCAGCCATGGCTTTTCTCTCTTTACGTAATAAACATAAATCTTTTGATAACAGATTACATTCGCCAGCTTTAAAGATTGGGAAGGCTTCAAACTGTTCATCTTGAAATACTTGGAGTCGACATGAAGCAATGATCTTTATGTTTTTGTTTCTTAAAAGTTCCTCAATATCGCTGTACGTTGCTTTCCACTTGTCAAAACTGGTCTGGTTCATATTGTACTTACCGCAAAGGTCATCTATTACATATAACATTTTCTTGTCTGGGTCATTAAATTTGACAATATCTCCTGGATCAACAACCGGAACAACATCATACTCTTCTTCAAGCATCTGTAAAGCCACATGTCTAACAGTGAATGATTTTCCAACTCCAGAACTACCTGTAACAATCACACAGCTCTGTTTCTTTATACAATGTAACACGTGGTTGGCACCTCTGGTATTCACATACATTTTGTCATCTTCTTTCCACATTTCCATTTTTCTCTTTATTTGTTCTAAAAATATAGTAAGTATTTGTATTGGTTATCATTATAATGGGAAGCTTACTACTGTACCAAAGTTGACTTGCTTTTTCTACCAGATCCAATTATTCTGAGACAAGACAGCAAAAAAAAATCTACAACGAATTCGTGCCTTCCATTTTTAATAAATGTATGTAGGTAATTTTCATACGCGAGAAACCGACAATTTGCTCACTGGCGTCACCTGAAGTTGTCGTTCTTATTGAGGCCGTAAGTGTAGTATTTTATAGGTAGAAAACGCTGAATTTCAGTTGCTAAATTTGTCCAGAGTATATATTGCACTTCTTTAAAACCTTATTACATGTCAGTTTTAAATACGTTGCCATCTCTTGTAAATACCTCAAGATTCCTACCTATTATACAAATGATAGTGTTGAAGGAAGACAAAAAGAGAAAAATATTAACCAATAAATTGAAATAATTATATAATAAAATTTCTTTTATTCAAACATGTCTAATGTAACAATTGACGGCCTCACAATATCCTTTGTCCACAAAAATGTGATAGAAATTTTCGATAGAGAGGATTGTCCGTACATCGTGTACTTTCACTTAAATTTTGTTTATTTCTGCATATTTACTGATTAGAATCGAGAATTTCCAGGGCTACCATACATTTGTAATAATTTGAACGCAGTTTATTCTTCAGTGTACAAGTTATATTACCATACCTCTGATGTTCCTTGGAACTGTATCGTTCTGTAAATCTTGAAATGTCTGTAATTCTTTTGTAACATTCTCATGTTCAGTCTTCAGACTATCATAGGAACCTTTCAGGGCTTCGTGTGAATCTTGTACATCTTCCATTTGTTGTGTCATTACTTGATGATCCCTACTGAGACGATCATGAGATCTCTGTAAGTCTGTGTGGGAGTCTCGTACATTTTCCAGCTGTTGTGTTACTTGTTCATGATCATCCTTCAGATCACCATACGCTTTTTGCAGATCTGCGCTTGAAAGTTTTACGTTTTCTACTTCTGTTGTCAAAGATTCTACTGTGTCCTTTAAATCTTTGATCTGATCGTTTGAATTCTTTATTTCGATCATTATTTCTTTGTTGGACTGATCAAGGACTTTATGTTTCAGTTCCTGACATTCATTGACCATTGTTTGACCTCCTAACCGACCCACTGCCTATTAGAAAATTAAGAAAGAAAAAATATAAATATTATCCTTTTTAAAACGAGGCTTAACATAATCTTCAACACACTTATGTGTGTTTTATTATCAATCTTGGGCCATGTGTCCCTTTAAGTTTATGTCAAAAACATACAAGTCATCCAATTCGCTTGTACAGAGCCGTTCAACTCTATATTAGGTTTATGTGATCTTGACCAATTTCGACCAAAAGGATTCACATGGCAATCAGACACATTACAAATGAAAAAATGAAGCAATAAAGAGGATTCTACAACACGATGTACTAATGAAAAGTGTAGGTAATCAAATATTCCTCTGAGGGAATCGGTTCCCTCTAACATAATGCCTATAAAACATGATGTTATTACAAGATAGTCTGATATAATCATTCTACATATTTCAAGAAAGATGTGAAGAAATATACTGAAAAACGTCTTAATTCCTAATTTTCCATTGTGTCTATTCATTCATTTGTTTGTCATGTTGTGCTTGACACAGAAATGATCATCAGTCAAGAAGCAAAAAATTGAAAACTTAAAAAATAATGCAAAAATCTGAATGAAATTTCTGCAACCAAGACATGATGGTATATGTGATGCAATACAAAAATCTTATCGAATTATTTTCCGTTCTCATCAGGTAAAAGCTGTAAAAGGATCAATCCGAATTCAACGGAAGAAGGAGACGGTTCATTGTTATCAGCTGTTAGTAAAATGCACCTTTTTATGAGGAACAATGCATTTAACTTGCAGCCACGGGACACAGTTGATTTGTAAAATTTGCACCTGGTCTGACCCCTTTCGGAGTTCATGCGATTACAGATCATGTATACCTAGTTTTTCAGACATCTTGAAATTGTGTCAAATTGAAGATCGGTACTGTCCTTCTAATTTGCCAAAGAATACAAAAAAAGAAAAAAAAAAAAGAATCTTTGACATCTAACCACTGTAATAATATATCCAGAATTGTTACATTTATATTACTTGACACAACCATATGGGAAAAAAAACTTGGAACAACATTTCGAAAAAAAAGTCAAACATTTTAAGATTTTTAACAGATTGTTAATTATACTAAAACCCGATGAAACAACGATGATCAAATGTCACACTGGTCAAGCATGAAGTTAAAAAAAATCTCTTAGTCACAAGGCGTTGTGCGAATAACTTTTGGATGAAGACCTTTTATAAAATTTTATGTCAATAATAAACTATCATGTTTTTCAAACGTTTTTCCCTGGATCATATGTATGTACGGGTAAAATCTCATAAATATTACTTTGTATCTCATAATTATGCCATAATAATTCTGGGAAGTTGTGTCGTACCTATATTTTGAGATAATATATTTCATAATTATGAAATATCATTTCATATATCTCATAATTTTGACATTTTATGTTACTATTATGACTTATTATCTAATAATGATAATAATACTCTCTCATACTATCTCAGACCTTTTTCTATTCTGTTCGTGGTAGCTTTACGCTAAATATAAAAAAGAAGAGATATGGGGTAAATGCCAAAGAGACAACCATCAACTCCCCGTCATAAAACTTGTTTTAAAATTAAACGACTAAAGGTCAGTGCGCAAACTTCAATGAATGGTGAGAGAACTCACTTGACAAAGTGACCTCTAAAAGACCCCTAATTAAAAATGTTTACAAATGGCTAATACAACCCAGCATTAGAATTACCTGACAAAACAAGAAACGAAAGGAAAAATGAGACAGATACAATAACTAATTGACAGTTTCCGAACTTCGGACAGACACATACAAAGCGGTAGTATCAAACCGGTTTCGAGCCCTCAAACGCTCTCCCTATAGGTTGGCCAGTAACACAAAAAAATACGAACAAAGACAAGCGTTAAAAATCGGCTAAAATGTAGTATTCTATTGCGAAATAACCGAAGGACTATACAGAACACAAACAGACAAACAAATAGAGATTACACTAGAATGCTCGAAATTAACTGAGACAAAAAATCATCCAACCAAATATCATGCCCTTTAAACACGACAAAATCAGAAGTGTCGCTTCTATTAGATATATTTAATGACATCAAATCAGGGATCGTGAAACAGAAAAAATGATTATACACTGCCAAAATACTATGATTTAAAAGAACCAGTAATAACTTAACCACGAATTAGAGACTTCAGAAGTGTGTCAATGTTTTTTCTTCCTGGAAAAGACAAATTCAAAGAATGATCAACAACATGGTAATTATACCCATTTTGAATTAATTTTTTAAGTGGAACTGCAAGTTTTGATGGCCAATGTTTTACATTTGTCTGCCTTATAGGCAATGTTACCGTAAAATTTAGGTTGAAAATGCCATTTTTAAAAGAAGATAGACGTGAACAGCCACATTTCTGAATAATTTGCTTATATCTATAAAAAGACGGTAAATGTTTAAAGTAGTTTGTGATAGCGATATCTCTGTAGTAGGAGTAAAAGAAACGTCACTACAAACTATAGCATATACCACGAGCTGTGAAATATATATCATCCCATATGAGAAAGCAAAAGGAACATCTCAAAACAGAAAAGGAAATTGAAAAATAGGAAATGAAAAGTCGTCTTTGGATTAAGAAGAGTAAAGAAAAATCTGTTTTTAGTGGGGCGCAATTAATCGCCATAGGATTTCCGATCATTTCGAGATAAATGGTATTGCCAAAATGTACGAAAATATCATCAAGTAAAAATGCAAGAGCATGTATACACTCCAAGCAGGTAAAATTTGTATAATTATTACATGTATGAGTATCATTTGCAAAGAACGATTTGTATGTTTGAACTTAAGACCGATGGAAACTATCGGAAATAGCAATGTTTCAGGAGATCGATATTATGTATTTTCTATAGATGCTAAATACTGTGGTGATAAATATCCTAGATAGGACTATGAGTCAAAGAACAGTTTTGAACAGACACTGATTTCAGGATAATTGTTGGTACTGAACATGTGATAAATGTATAAATTTAACCTACTGTGAAAGTACATTTATTCGCGGAGACGAATTTTTTGTGGTTTTTTGAAAATCCTTTGTTTCGTTGGTTCTTAAATTCGTGGTTTCATAGTTTGAACATAATACTTCTAAGAAACTTTTTTCAGTTTGTTTTATACCAAATTAAGTGTATTTAATGAACCATGAACTCCATGAAAATAGGTACCGCACGAACAGCAATACTTTCACAGTATCTGTTTTCGTCTGGAAGCTTACATTTGCCACATTATTCCATGCTGTAGAAAAGTAAGAGTTGTCTATCTTATTGTCATCTAAGTGCGCCAGATCGTTTCTGTAGTACTTGATTCGTGCCAGGTCAGAAGATGCAGTTGCTTCCACTACTGATGGCAGCTGATCATATCCACAGTGCGGTGGAGTAACCATGGAGGCATGTCTTACCAATAGAATCATTAAAGTCACATCAAATGTCCTAGAATCAGCATTTCCTGTAATTAGACGTTTCACTTAATCACAAAAATCTTTCCAGTATTACATGTATGCAGCATATCAAGTATAAGACGATTAAAAAGCTTTGATTTCAAATATCGTATGTCTTAGTTCTAGAGGATCTATTATTATGAAAAAAGTCTGATTTTTGTTCTAGTTACTACACCAGTTTAACTGTTTAACATTACTTATAAAACAAGTATTTTGTACGAATCAATCGTTTTATAACTCAAGTTATGGTGTTAAAGAAATTTTCGAAAAGTTGCGTAAGGAATCGTTTATTCATATTTTTTGCATTTCCTGTCTTTATGAAAAGCAAAAATAGAACAAAACTGTGTCATATGACTCAACAGTCCAATGTGTTATTCCCTCTTTTCGGCATACGGGATGCATCCGTAATTTGTCTGTTTTTTTTTAGAGTTGTCTCGCTTTAGCTGGTATGATTTTGGATACACTCGGAACTTTCAATCCATTGTCAACGGAAAAAGGTCAAGTAACCCGAGTGTCGTATTGGAATTTCTTTATTCACAGAAAAATAAATCGCACCAGAGTTTCATAAAGTTGCGTGTATAGCACCAATAGGACTAGGAATTGTTTAGCATATACGCAGAGTATCAACAGCGTGCAGTATGATGAGAAAGTAGAGGAAATCCCTTACCCTTTCGGACGTCTCTGATTTTACCGTTTCTGTTCAAAGACAAGTCTGCATAAATTCCGAGTTTATACCATCTCTAAAGGGAGATAAACGTTGTGAAATAAGCAAATCGTAAATGGGGATTTACCGGAAATTGGGATGCCCTAAAAAATGCCCGGAACGTCATAAAATATGTGCCGACATTCCGTGAGGACGTATATCTCGGAAACGACGTATTGGTTCTCGGATGGGCTCAATATTTTTTACTTCAAAAACCTATCCAAAATTACACTGTTTTCCCCAATTTTTCTACAAAGTGTGTTAATGACGTCATTGCTACGTCACTGGTGAACATACTGATAGAACAATTGTTGTTTTTGTAGAAATCAGGTCTCATTAAAATATTAATATTAAAATTTCATATTAATTTAATGAATTAAATTTTGGCAAAATTTCAGGCCAAAAAGGGGCCTTATCGCCCCTTGTCCTTCCTGCTGTTTTTTGGCTAATATCTTGAAACCAATAACAGAAAGAGAGAAACTGTAAAAAGGAAAGATGATAGTTAGTCGAGTTCTACAGTGTCCCAAATACACTGAAATTATTGGTTACTCCTTACACGAGTTATTACCCACCAAGTCCCAGGTGAGCGATACAGGCTGTTTGAGGGCCTCTTGTTCAAAAATCTTCCAAGAAACCACAAGGCGTACAGGAACCAAATATGGTCTGAATCATCCTTAGGGTATATACTTAAGAATCTTAGAATCTTAAGTATCGCAACAACCAATGTGCAGTAATTTTAAGATCTGGTTTCACTTCGCTCTGGTCGCACTGTTGAGCTTAATTCATCACAATGTGAGAGTTGTCCTGATGTTTAAAAACTAGACATGTGCTACAAATCACTACAACTAGGGAAAATCAAATTTTAATATGACTGTTGTTTGTATATTGATATGTCTGGAATTGTTTTGTGTCTTTCAATCATAACTGTTCATTGTAATTGCCCCCTGTGGACCCATGATCGGCATTAGTGTATTTACCAGTGTGAAGCTAGCCTGCAATTCTCAGCCTGCAATTCTCGCCAGCCTGCAATTCTCATCCTGCAATCCTCC
>JAOXYH010245243.1:0-15168 GCA_028566455.1 Botula fusca | reverse complement strand
ATACCCTTATTTATACTATAGAGCCTTCATTTCTTAACTGATTTTCATGAAATTTATGCATATCTGATCCTTTCTTCCATTTTAACATTTTAATTAATTTTGACATCACACAGGCAATTTCAGCCAAACTAAACTTGGCAGGGATGGTTCTTGGGTAATCCCTGATTATGTCTGATGAACCTGGCACCAACCAAGATGGCTGTCTTCACTAAAAATTGAAATGTCCACAAAAATCTATTTAAAAATCTTATTCTGTGAAACTACATGTCCAGCTTGGACCAGACTTTAATGGAATATGTTCTTTGGGTGGTCCCTTTTCAAAACTGTCTGATGAACGGGACCACCTGCGAATATAACATTGTTACTAATGCAAATATAGGCTTCTGACACAATATTATCCCCTCATGAGAGGATATTGTAACGGGACCCTCTATCTGTGTATTCGTGCATGCGTTTGTGAACACTGTCATGACTGTACCTCTTGTGTTTTTCAGTGAACCTTACCAAACTTTGCCTAGGCTTTATGATTAACTATGAAGAGAGTAGAAAGCCTATTAATTTCCAATGTCACATCGTCATGTCACAGATTTGGCCATATGTGATACTAGTGGGCACAGTGCAGCGTGTTTTTCAATGGATTTTTATCATTACCAAACTTTGCATAGGCATTAACAATAAAGAGAGCTAAAAGCCTATTGATTTCAGGGTCACATGTCTAAGGTCAAGGTCACATCATCATTTCACAGGTTTGGCCATATGTGATACTTGTGGACTCGGTGCTGTATGTGTGTTTTTGGGGATTCTTACTAAACTTTGCATAGATATTAACTAAAGCCTATTGATTTTCAAGATCAAAGGTCACGGTCACGTTGTTATGTCACAGGTTTGGCCATATGATACTTGTGGACATAGAGCAACTTGTGTTTTTCAGTAGAGCTGTGCCAAAATTTGTGATAACTATGAAGAGAGACAAAAGCCTGTTGATTTTCAAGGATACAATGCATACCCAGAATTGGGTTAGACTTGAAAAGAAAAATGTTCTTTAGGCATGATATCTGTTGCACATTTTAGCGGCTTGGTAGCCCTTTTCCCACCAAAATGGCTTCCAGTACTAAAAATAAAATTTAATGCAAACACATTGAGCTAATTGAACGCAGAAAGGATCCTTGCTAGGTTCAGTACATAACTGTGTGAGAAACCTTGCAACATTTAGTTTCAGCAACAAATTAATCCAAAAAAATTATATAGATCTGTTCACATAACCCTTAAGTCTTTCAAACTTTATTTCAGATGAAGAAATTGATGGAGATGCATTATTCAGGCTGGAGGAGGATGATCTTGTGCACTTATTCCCAAAAAGAGGCCCACGTGCAAAATTTAGAACACTCGTGCAAAACTTGAAGGTGCATATTTCAATGAGTACATGTACAGCTACATACTATTTTTCATTACACATGTAATTTGATACAGTTTTAATAAAATCTTGAACCTATATTACATTTTCAATATGTGATGGGAACACTCGTGAATATGAGGACAATTTCAAACAAACTTGGCATGGTTATTTTATACATGTAAGAACATTTTCCATGAAGTTCACAATGGGTCTTGATCTGTGGAAGGGCACATCTTTAAACTTTCAAAGTTTCTTAAAATTGTTACAGAACAAATATTAAAACAGTAGATATGTATTTAAGTTTCATTTTAAATTTTGTGATTTAAGGCTTTCAGTAAACTAATTTTCTGTTACAGATGAAAATTGCACCTCCATCCCCATCACAATCAAACCAACCTGAGGGACCAGAGACAGTTGTGCCAAAATCCAGCCAACCTGAGGTTCTCGATACTATTGAGCCCAAATCCAGCCAACATAAGGAGTCCGAGACTTTTGAGCCCAGATCCAGCCAACCCGAGGAGCCTGAGACTGATGAGCCCAAATCCAGCCAACTTGAGGAACCTGAGACTGTCGAGCCCAAATCCAGCCAACCAGAGGCATCTCACACTCTTGAACCCCAAGAAGTTGCAAGCCAGATTGTAGAAGAGCATGGGAAGACTATAGATGCTAGCAAAGTTACAACCCAGACACTGTTGTGTGTAGATGGGGTTCTGGCAAAGATGTCAGACAGGTAAATTGTAAGCTTATAAGCTCATCTAGCCTATACAGCCACCTATCAGCTATTGACATTACATGTTACTTTGTGTCCTTCATTTATCCATACTTGCATATGTAGATGAGATGTGATAGTTATCTGCCTAAGGTGGATGGTTCTTTCTGGGCACTTTGGCTTTTATTTTCTGCCACTTACAAATGATAGTATTGCTGAAATACTGCTGAAAATGACGCTAAATCACTTTACTACCTGTGGTGCCAACTGCGAAAGCAGGTCTAGGAACAACTTCACTCCTCGGTTTGTTCGTTCATCTTAAAATACCAAGTTTTAGTCCTCGTTCAACTTGTTCGACTTTGTCATGGTCATACAGGGAAAGGCTACACATGCCATCTGCGGATGGCCCTATTTATTTCAAGATACTGATGCAGGTGGTATTAGAAAAAAGTTTATACATCAAAAGGACAAGGTAAGACAGAATTCAAGAAGGCATGACACGTACGGACACCAAAACCGATAAAAAAACAACACTGGAGACTTAATCTGGACAATACAAACTCCAATAAAAGCCTAGAGTGGCATCAGGTGCTCAGGAAATGTAAGCATGTCCTGCATCGTCAGCAACACTAGTGTATATAATGTCAATGTTTATTAAAAGTGAAGAACTGCCATTACAGAAAGAGAGAACTGTAGTACTAGCTTCCCTTCTTCTGTACACAATTCTTTATTTTTTCAGATTACTATATGCAAATCTTTGTGTTACAGGTATCACATTCTGAGAGTAAATGGAATCAAGGTGTTCGACAAAAAGTTCCTTGAGAACCAGCCTCATATAAAGAAAAACTACCTCACTTTTAGAATGGAATATGCTCTAGAACTTTTAAAGAAGAAGACACCAAAGAATCTCATTGATGGAATGACAAACATGGAATGGCGCTACAGGAAGCGTCAAGAATGCTTATCTGAAAGAAGCGAAACCTTGAAATCCAATACCTATTTTGAAAAGTATAAAAAACAAGTTAAGCAAAAGCAGGAAAAAATTGCTGAACTTGATGAGGAGATAGCATCTCAGGAGGAAAAGATGTTCAAGAGCATAAAGGAAGGTACTATAACTGGTACCATGAAACAGGTAATGCGGCAACTTATCTCCAAACTGAAAAAAGAGAGAGATGTGGAGATGGGCAACCTTGACAGTATCTCAAAGAATTGGGATACAGCTATAAGGAAGTGGGAAAGAAAGGGACCACCAAAGCAAAAGGGAAGAAGACCCAAGTCCAGTGTTGTATTTAAAACAGCATTACAGCTTAAATCAAAGGAAACCCATATATCTGTAGACAGTGATACCCAAGATTCAGAAAAGATTGATATTACAGATCAACAGAGTTCAAGAGATGAGCAGACAGAAAATGAAGATTTGATGGAAATTGACAGTGAGAACGAAGAAGCAAACGTAACTGAAATGAACATTGAACTAGACCAATCTAATGGGCCACACGAGTGTGCAGAAGTACTCAATTCAATGGAAAATTGCAGTAAGCAAGAAGAATCGAAAAATGAAACATCAGATTTTTTGTTTGCTGATCTAACAGAAGCAGACAAAGGAAAAGATATTGATGTCATTATAATAGAAGGTGATCTGTCTATTATTGGGTATGGACAGCTTATAGATGTGCAGAATCTTGCATGCCAAGTGCAGTTGTATTACATTGCCAACAAAGATTCAGACGTTTTACCTCCTCAGAGCTTAGTGAAAAAAGAAGTTAACCTGATTAAGAAATATGTGAAAGTTCCAAGGTCCACTCAAATTGAAATAGATGGCAAATACAGTTTTTATGTAATGAACTTGTCACAGTTCAACTGCTCTGCAGCTGGTCCTGGAGGAAGTAGTGCTTGTATGGGTATTTCAGTGACACTGGCAGAAAGATTCCTAGATTGCAACATAAGTTTTTTGATAAGTGATCCAAGCAGAATATTGGTTCCTTACAGTCAGATCATTCAGACAACAGTCAGTAGATGGAATAAAGAAGGTCATCCTCCTCTTTCTGTTACAGAAGCTATCAATGTCATGAGGTCGGGGCTGGAAATAAAAGAAGAAAAATGGTGGACCAAGGCTAGTCAGCCTTGTGACAGAGGGTCAGCTTTTCTGATCTGTGAGGAAATATTTAAAAAGGCTGTGGATTCAAAGAACAGGGAGGCATTCATCATTACGCTTCACCCAGACCATACCTTTGTCGTACTGATTGCTGAAAATGGTGATCAACTTGTCCTCAATTCCCATTTTTTCTTCAGTTTGCCCTCATTGTCTTTTCAAGAAGCTGTTGATACCAGTTCGAGTGGAGCAAGTGTATTTTGTGCACCAGCATCTGCCTGGAGAGAGTTACTGCACTTCGTGCTGGAGTCTTATCCTCAATATCTTCATGCTGAAGCAAGTGCTGGCGAGATGATCCGTATTTGTTCAAAAAAATTCCCCTTTCCTTCTCAGCAGATATACCATTAAAGAGTTATAATAGGGAAAATTCAAAAGATTTAAAAGAAATGAAAAGACTAAAAAAATATGAATCTGAACAGAGGTGAAGCAAGATCACGTGCAGAGAAAAATTCCATGTGGTATGACTTGAATTATTGTCATGAGCAATAGCATGATATTACCTCTAAGTTTATTAAGTATGCTAACAATAAAAAACTAAAACCTGTGACTAGAATTAAATTCTGTGGACTTCTTAAAGTGGTTGATATTGACTTTAGCTTCGCTGTACCTCTTCGTGAAGCTTGGGACGTGTATTCGTCATCCTGTAAGGAAGATTACAGCCATTTAAATTAAAATCACCGAAGTATATACATATCTCTAAGAAAACCTACAAGAGATGGGGAAGTAAAACCTTCCATTAATCAGCATTTTGCAATGGCTGACATTCAGTATTCACTCAGAGCAGCGAATAATGGTAGCATTGTCGCAAGAGATGATAAAGCATTAGTTCATATGGACGTTGAAATTGTTCAGAGACCATCCAAAAGCTGGCTGAAGGTCCAGTATTCAGACCATGATTGGGACAAAGATTCAAGCAGAACACTGTCTGTAACAACAAATCATTTTGTGACAGTAGATAAAACTGTAGTGGAGGAAAAGCTAAATTCTATTTTGGGAAATGTTGCAGCGTCTAAAACTAGAGTACATAGCAGTGGTGCCTCCCTTGTGAAAATTCATTATTCTGAAGGGAGTCCAATTTTTCGTCACATGAATGAATTGCTTTTCATCATGTCGCTTGACAGGTATAAAAACCACTTCCTCAAGAATGACAGTTTTGTTTCTGAAATACTTGTAACTGTTGATGGTGGTGGAGATGAACGACAATAACTCATGTAAGGAATCATCTGACGATTTTGGTGTAATGGAGATTTTTGTAGGGCTCAACTTGCTGATCATTTGTGCAATACAGTTTTTCTGTATCTGTTATAGTTAAGGAGATATAAGACAAAGCAGTCATTTTACCCCTATGTTCTATTTATACTAGTAGTAACGGCACTCATATTGGTTGACGACAGGAAAACCAAATGGAAGTTTAAAGGCAGACTTCCTAAGGATGATTGAAACCAATTTCGGTTAACATTGGCCCTGTGGTTTCAGAGGAGAATATTTTAAAGAATTTTTGGCTTAGTTTTGCCTAATTTGCATAATTGGTCAAAATAGGCAAAAGTTCAAAGTTCACGAAAAAATAACGAAAATACCAATTTCAGCTCCTTTGGGCCTCTTTAAAGAGGTATAGGGTAAACCCTCCATTTTCAATCCCAGACTTAATTTTGTAGTAAGGATCACCATGTTACAATTTTATGGAAATTGGTCTACTGGAACAAAAGTTATTGCACGGAAATGTCAAAAAAAAACCTATTTTCAACCTCTGCGGGCCCCTACTTTCTAAACGGGTATAGATTGGAACTCGAGTTTCAATTCCAGGCTTTATACTATAGCAAGGATCATTATGTTAAAATTTTATGGAAATGGGTCAAATGGAACAAAAGTTATTGAACGGAACCAATGTGGCTACAGACGGACGACCACGACAACGACAACGACGACGAAGACGACAACGTCACACTCATAAATTCTTTGCGGTCGTCTAATAAAAATTTAAGCATTCTTGTAACTTGTTCTGTAACAATACGTGATAACTAGAGGCTCACCTGAGCTCATGTCGCTATCCCCTGGTTTACATATGCCCATCACAGTTTTGAAAGTGGACACCTCAAGGACCATCTATGCCATGACTGCTTAAAATTGTCTTGCTTTCAGGAGAAAAATTTTACAAGTTGTTCACAAAGGGCCCTTTGTTAAACTATATCCACTGGTGTTGGCCATCCTTAACGCAGGTGGGGTTGCTGAACACACTTTTGAAAGTGCACAACCCAATGGCAATGCATACCACCTTAACTAGAAGTCCTGTGAGCCTAGCTCACAAATGTATACCCCGCTTGGGTGTTTAACGTCCGGCTATCAATATTTTAGCTATATTCAGGACGAGAACAAGTTAATCAATTCAAAAATCTTTAAAGATAGAGGTGGGTTGGATAACCAGGGCAAAGAGTTTTGACTGCCAACGGCAAAAGAGAGCGATGGGTAGTGGGCTGGAAATTTAGCCTTCTATACGCCCTAAGAGGCCGTTTCTTATCAAATATATAGAACGAATCTTTATCCTGTATGGAGTGTGGCGTTCTCCAGTTTTCCTACAATGGGTCACACGCCAGGCTTTCCGTATTATGACCTGGCTACCCCACATCGACAGGGCATTCCCCTATCCACCATCGTGGGGCGTGTGACGCGCCCAGCCGCTTAAGTAGACGGAGCCCCTGGGACTAGCCCATGTGCCGTGTTTATAGTAAAAGCAGCCATGTTTGTGGACAGGCATGGTCATCCGACACAATTTGAAAAGTACATACTTAAGAAGAATCTTCCAGGGTATATTTGGACTATATTGATCAAGTGGTTGTTCAGACAAGAAAATTCTGGAAAAAGTTTACGTCTAACGGCAGACGGAGGACGCCTGGTGATGGTTCCAATAGCTCACACTTGCCCTTTGAGCCAGGTGAGCTAAAATGTGTTTGTGTATAAATAACAATTTAATAAATGTTTTAAATTATGAATTATAATAAAAAAAAGGAAGACAGTCAGCTAAATACAGAATTCACCAATAAAGTGTCACCTTGATGTTGGCCAGACTAGAAAGGACAGCCATTTGTGTGTATTCCAGCTTACTTGACTAAAGTTTGTGACCGAAAAAAGGGGTTTCAGTTTTCTTGGCTCTGCTTTTTAGCATAAAACTGTGTTGTCAAATAATTTGGTATGTGATTGGGAGGATTTTCTTTTTTTTGCAACTATTTTCTTTTGAACAGTAACCTTGCCGCTTTTTTTGATATTCAGTTTTGTTGCCCCTTTCCCCTCAACTTATAATGCATTTATGATAACTTATATGGCTAAAAGAAACTGTCTGTTGACACGCCACTTCAAAGCGACGGGACATCCCTTTGAAACTGTCAAATTCCAACTGATAGAGCAGAACTCGACATGGGATGGACGGATAAGAGATCTCCGTGAAAGTTTCCGGATTCACCAGCTCAAAACTCTAGAGCTTGAATGAACGTCGCCAGAAATTTTTTTCGCCCATTTTGAGATACATTGGATGTGGTCGAGTGGTCTAGGGCGCTGGTCTTAATGCAGGCGATTCGGTGCTGTAGTGTGACAATGGTGCGAGTTCGAGTCCCGCTGAGGAACGATAAAAATTTGTCAGCATTAAATCTAATTCTAACACTGTTGGGTTAATTTTCAGTTTAATTTTTGGGTTAATATTTTATATAAATATTTGTTGGCCCAGTATCCCGAAAAACTTCGGGATCCAGTGGGAAAGAGACGTTGTAAGGTTGTCACTAGATTTAGATGATGTTGTATATATACTGTATTTCAGTGACTGTATGACATGTTTCCTTGTCATCCCTTACAACGTATTTAAAATCGTTTAATTAGATTGCCGCCAAATTAATATGCACGCTTCAACACATGTATCATGATTATCCCTAGATAATGACCTTACGATTTTCAGCCAGCAGTCTTCATTGAATATTCACATGAATTCATATGATTTTACAGTCCAATAGGAAGTAAAATGGAAGAAGTAACATGTCAGGACATTGTATCACATGCTTTTGAGGAATATTCAAGAGTGTTTGGTCATGTTGGTTTTGGTTTGAAGTATGTAACAAGTTTACAGTCCTGAAAGTGGCTGTCGAATTAGTATAAAGGTTGAATACGGATATTTCATGTACACGTATAATGAAGACCATAACGATACTTCAATGTCATGAATAGAAAGATTAATGGGACTTTAACGTCCAGCCAGCCATATTTCAGCTATATTCAGGACGAGAACAAGTTAATCAATTCAAAAAATCTTTAAAAAACAAAGATTGGTGGGATAATCCGGGCAACGAATTTGAATTGCACTGGAAAATGGGAGAGAATATTGGTAGTGATTAGAAATTTAGCCTTCTATACGGCCCCAAGAGGCCTACGAAATCTTATCGAAATATATAGAAGGATCTGCATCCTGCATGGAGCGTGGCGTCTTTCCACACAGTTTGTCTACAATGGTTCACGATCAGCTTTCCGTATTATGACCTGGCTATCCCGCATCAACAGGGCATTCCCCTCTCGACCACCGTGGGGACATTATAGGAGAACATTAACTAAGGACGTGCAAAGACATAAATTAACAATCTCTCTTCTTAAGATTTAGAGATGAAGTTTTAACAGTGTTTAAGAATGATGACGTCTGCTTTTGAAGAATTGTTGAACTTATTCTAACTAACTGTCTTGTAATTCTAGCAGAGTTGTTAAAAGAGTTGTTAGAAGTAACAAATTTGTTTTTCCATATTTACAATAACTACCTTATATTGATAATAATTGAACTTACTGGGTGAACATGAAAAACAAATCTAGTGAGGAGTAAGCAGCTATACTATTTAAAAAATACCGTCACCTTTTCACCGCTGCAACATTAGAAGTATATCCTACTGGCTACTGTTTTCAGGTGACCAACATTACTTGATAAGCAATTAATCAGGATTTTAAATGACAAACATAATGATCAATGCAATGTGAAATTTGCAACGAGAATCTTGTATTTCACAGAACTTAATAAAATTTGATTTACCTTCTTAGACAGCAATATCTTGACAAAACCTATAGAAAGGCAGAAATTATCTCTTGAAATATGTATACCTATTCAGGTACTAGACTGCTTATGTCTTTAACAATGTGACATATAAATGAAAAGCTAAGCAATAGTGCAGCAATAATCAAACGCGAATTATATCTATTTTTCACCTAGTTTCAGCAAAGTATTGTAACAGCTTTACTAAAGACAACTGAAAAATAAAGCTCGTTGACAATCCAACTGTCCATTAATTAGACCAAAATTGCCTATATCATACATACAGGTGTAAAAGTTAAAGCATTGATGAACCTTTGTATAAATATGCCTAAAAATAAGCTATATAAAAAATAAGTGAATCTGCAAGGTGCATGAATAATGGGCACTTTACAAATGTGAAAAATAAGTGTAACTGTAGGTAACAGTATTGACTTCTCAGTCTGAATTTAGGATTTTACGACATCGAAGAAGATAATTTATGTTTACTTTTAAGAATGCATGTATAAAAAAATGTTGTTTTCTGTATGTCAATACTACTTAAGTGTTATCTGGCTGAAAAATATAATAAAGGGCTACGCCGAGCGCAGTATGATGCGACCGCAGCATGTCGACAAGGGAAATTTGAACAAGTGTATATTAAAGGTTAGTGTGGACACAGGTTAGTGCTTGACACAGTAATATGCTGGACACATGAATTCAATATCAATAGAAAGTAAAAATGTATCTTTTTTGGCCCTTTTCAATTTTTTTTTCACAAAAATGGCTGCAAACAGGTAAAATCCATTGCTCTTTCCTATTTATGCTACTCAAGACAAGTAATTTGAAACAAAATGCTCCAAAATCGGACTTGAAACAAAAAAAGTTACGATTAAGGGGTTGCTCCTTTTAATCCCTTGTATTTTTGAAAATGGTAAAAGCTACTTCAAATCCGTTGACATATTACTGGAAGATATTTTAATAAAGAGTTTACAGAAAACAAATGCAGCAAAATCAGACCAAAAATGAATGTCTATAGCTGAAAGCACAAAAAATCAACGTCTATAACTTCGGACCCCTAGTTTCTAAATGGGTATACATCTCGAGTTTCAATCCCAGACTTTATATTGCAGAAAGGATCATTGTGTTAAAAGTTCATGGGAATTGGTCAACTGGAGCAGCAGTTTTTCCAAAGAACCAAGATGTCTACAGACAGACGATGACGGCCCTTTTTGGTCCCTTGTATCTTGGAAAGATAAAACCTACAAAAATTGCACCTTACCTGTATTTTATGTCCCGTATCATCGTGTAGAAAATTCAAGACAATCGCATGTCTAGAACACTGAATTTGGTGAAGCGGTCTAGGAGGAGTTGCGGATACAAAATGGGATGGACGAATGGACAAACGGATGAACGGACTGACGGACACCTCCATCACTATATACCGCCACGCTTTTCAAGCGGGGGGTATAAATATGGCTTGTTGGTTTCAAAAGAAATTTTTTTTACAGTCTATTTATACTGTCTATCTTAAACATTGTTTACATAAGTGCTCATCTTAAGTGGAGGTCAGGGTCAACAGACATATTTTGAAAATGGAAGACTCAAAGACCACCCATGACATGTTCCCTTTAAATTTGCTTGCTGGCTTCAGAAGAGAAGATTTCCCCCCATATGGTAATATGTTAAAGTAAGTCCGTTAATGGATGGCATCTTAGATGCAGGTAGGTATCACCGGACATAATTTTGTAAGTGGACCGCCCAAGGTCTATCAATGCCACTTTTCCTTAAAATAAGCTTGCTGTAATTTCAGATGAGTAATTTTTACACATTTTCTTCATAAGGCTTTATGTTGAAACTGTCCGCTGATGGCACTCATCTTCGATGCAGGTTCGGGTCACCCGACACAATTTTGAACGTGGACCACCTTAGTACTATAACAACCATGTTTGGTTGCAATTGGTAAAACAGTTTCAAAAATGTTTGCACGTTTTTCCCATTGGGTCGCATGTTAAATTATGTTAGATGGTGACGGCTATCATAGATGCAGCTCGGGGTCATGGGACATATATTTGGAAGTGGACTACTAAAGGACGATCCATGCCATGTTTCCTAAAAATTGACTTGCTGGTTTCAGAAGAAAAAAATATATTTAACAAAGGGTACTTTGTTAAAGTATGTCCGCTGATAGCGCCATCTTGGATGTTAGTTCCGGTTACCGGACACATTTTTAAAGGTGGGCCATTTAAGGATTACAATACCCAAGCTTGCTTTCAAGTGGCCAAAGAGTTTCAAAGGAGAAGATTTTTTTTTCTTGTTGCTGAATTATGCCTAATTTTCATATTAGGCTAAAATCAGCAAAAGTTCATTGTGAACAGAAACACCAGTAATATATGTTAAACAACCCCTTATCTCTCTGAAGTTAAAATTTGAGCCAGTTCCCTCTTTAAATGCAGCAGTGTTGGTCAATTTAAGAAATTTTGTTTTGCATTTTACCCCATATATCCTATTTATAGAAACTGGTTGATTGGTTAATGGGTGTTTAACGTCCAGTCAGCAATATTTCAGCTATAGTGAAGGCGAAAACAAGTTAATTAATTCAAAAAATCTTTAAAAATAGAGGTGGGTTGGATAACCAGAGCAAAGAGTTTTGACTGCATCTGGCAAAGGGGAGAGATGGTTAGGGCCTGCAAATTTAGCCTTCTATATGCCCCAAGAGGCCGACTCTTATAGAAATATATAGAACGAATCTTTATCCTGCATGGAGTGTGGCGTTTCTCCAGTTTTTCTACAATGGCTCACGCGCCAGGCTTTCCGTATTATAACCTGGCTACCCACATCGAGCATTCCCTTATCCACCACAGTAGGGCTTGCGACGCGCCCAAACACCTAAGTAGATGGAGGCGCTTGGACTAGCCTACGTGCCGTGTTTATAGTAACAGCAGCCATGTTTGTAGACAGGCATGGTCATCGGACACAATTTTAAAAGAACATACTTAAGGAGAATCATTTGAATATTTGGACTTTATTGATCAAGTGGTGGTTCAGAGAAGAACATTCTGGAAACAGTTTACTTATAACGGCAGACGAAGGACGCCTGGTGACGGTGCCAATACCTAACACTTGCCCTTTGTGCCAGGTGAGCTCAAATGTGTCTGTGTATAAATAACAATCTAATAAATGTTTTAAATTATGAATTATAAGAAATAAAAAAGGAAGACACTAAATTAATAAATAAACTGTCGCCTTGAACTTGGCCAGACCAGAAAGGACAGCCTTTTGTGTGTATTCTAGCTTACTTGACTAAAGTTTGTGACAAAAAAATGTTTCAGTTTTGTTGACTCTGCTTTTTAGCATACAACTGTCTTCCAAATGGTTTGGTATGTGATTGGGAGGATCGCAACTATTTTCTTTTGAACAGTAAACTTGCCACATTTTTCAATATTCAGTTTTCTTGCTACTTTTCCTTCAACTTATAATGCATTTAACATTGTATATTTTTTTTTGCTTTGATTGCTTGCGGGTCTGCTAGTGGTCCTGTTAAATTGTTTTTATTTGTTTGTTTGTTTTGTTTTTTTTTTCCTCGTGTTGTGTGTGTTATGTGTAAATTTTGTGGATTAGCACTTGTACAATTTTTGATAGTCTTGTTGACTCGTGGGACAATCTTTTGGGTCATGGTATTTCTTCAATCTGTTTGTACAAACAGTAGGGTAAACAATAAGTGTGTTGCTCATACCAGTGTCCTGCACATTCCTTTTCCCTTGACGATAAAAATATTCTTTTAGGCGTAGTCTTCTTGCAAAACTGTCAAGATCTTGCTCAAGTTCTAATCTGTTAATATTTGCGGGGACCGGACAGAAATTGAGACCTTTACTGAGAACCCTTTCCTCGTTCTCAGTAAGAGGGGTTGAGGACAAGTTAACAAAAATGTTGTCCTTTTTCTGTAATTTTCGAACGAATTTTCTTTTTCTCGTTTTCTTTTTGTTAATTTTGTTCTCTTGATTTATGAAATTCCTTGTGTTCTCACTAATATTAATACCGTCCCGTTTAAATTTTTTGGTCTGTTTTGCAAGGTGTTTTTTATTTTCAATATTTTCAATATCTCTCAAAGGTCGATTCATTGTCGCCAGTTCTTCTGCACTTGTTTGTCTGAAGATGTTGTTAAATTCATTTGTTATTTGACATTGAAAGTGAACGGCGTGGGAAAGAAGAAGCTGGAGGAGGAGGTATGAGCAGTTGAATAAAATTTCATTCCAACGGTGTGTGAACCTTTTAGACTTGATTCCAGGTGTTTGGGGTTCTAGTTTTGTTTTTAACCCTTTTGGTATGACTTTATTTTCACTGTATATCTGTAAGTTAGAAATGTGATGTTAAACTTGGATCTTCTTTTGCAGTAACTGTCTCAGTTTCTGAAAATTGCTTTTAGAAGTCATTTCAAGTTGTTACAGAAATGAAATAAACAAGATAGGATTACACACAGATAGTGTAATACGTGAGTATATAGCAACACATCAACAATCTTGTTTAATTAGTGTTCGATTAACCACAGGCAGGTAAATTCAATTAAATAAATGAAAATTATATATGTCTAATAACATTAATTATAACAACACTATTTTTAATGATGGAATAAAACGCAAATTTTCGCTGGTCAGTAGAGCTTTGTCAAGCGTGTTTAAATTTAATCCTCAGCAGCTTTATCAAACAAAGAAAAATATTTTTGTAGTTCTAGTTCCGTTGCAATCTTATCAAGTAAAGAGAAATATATTTTTTGCTATACACCGCAGGTCCCTGTTGTCATCGCTTCACTGTTCATTTTGTTCTATAATTTGAAATTTGATGTTGTGAAATGAATGACCCGTTGATTTTACGTATCGGGTCACAGGACAATTTTTGCCCGTGTTGCTAAATGAGAGGTGGTTGTTTAACCGTTTGTTGAATGGAGTCTTTGTTTGTCCCACATATTGTATCTTGCAAACTCCACATGTCAAGAGATATATGTGGAGAAATTTGATATTGGTTAGATTACTGTGACATTAGTGTAAAAAAATTAAAAGGTTCAAAACAATATAAAGTGTACATATTATTGAAGAAAAATGTCCAATCTTTTCAGAAACCATAGCCTTAACATAGTTCACAAGCCTATTTTCAAGGAATTGTGTGAAGAAATAGTATATGGCTGATTTGTTCTGTTCGTAACATGGTGTCTCAAAGTTGCCATTTAAATGGTTCCTGTACAATTTAGTCATCAGCTTCAGTGTAATAAAGGATACAAAAACGTAAACTTTAGTTAATCAAAACTTTGAATCTTAATTTTAACATAGTGTTAAGCTTTCCTGAAAATAATAAATTTGGACACCGTTACATACGCAACAGAACAAGTGTTGTAAATTTGTAGATCAGTTTTTCATTCACTATTTACCCTTGTTTCAGACTTTGTCTGAGAAGAACACCTTGCTTTCTAATTTACTACAATTTGGAGAGTCTAGAGTATCTTTTTATATTGAATTTTTAAGGAAGAGTTCAAGTCGCGTAAGTAACAAAGACCCCAGTACGATTCATCACTCCTGCAGCAGACCATACATACAATGCTATCAACTCTTATTCTTCTTTTGGAGATGTACAATTAGTAGGTCCTCGTCAAATGTACATCTATTCAACATCTCAATATTTTATATATCTGAAGCTCCAATGAAATTTGGTAAAAAGTGATGAAAACACATTTTAAAACTTTTTCTATTTCGTGAAATTATTTACAATGTGACGTAAAGTTTTGTACCGGAATATTAATAATGCATTGGGACATAAAAAAAAACATGACAACAACGCATAGCATAAGAAAGTACATGTACATGTGACATCTACTATTAGACGATGAAACATTT
>JAOXYH010244145.1:0-15429 GCA_028566455.1 Botula fusca | reverse complement strand
ACTCGTGATTTACGGTGTAGTTCGGTCACTCGTTGTAGAACGACGGTATTCGAATTCCATACGTAGTTATACTATAACAATTTGTAGAGGGCCATCAAAAGAACGTTTCTGCAAAAAATCATTTTAATTGACTCAGTAGTTTCTTATAAGACGATTTCAGCCAATCAGAACACTATTTGACCTGGCAGCCGTGTTGAATTACGTATCAAAATAAAGGCCTAAAATTTGTAATGAGCCAGTAGGACAAGATTTCATCCACATTTGGTTCAAATATGTTCTGTGGTATCAGAGAAGAAGGTTGAAATGTGAAAAGGCTAACACTGGACGGACGGACGGACGGACGGACAACGGACGATGGACTTAAAGTGATGACAATAGCTCACACTGCACCTTGGCGCAGGTGAGCTAACAAAAGTGTATACGTAAAACATGCTATCTACATTTGTAGCATTTAAAGATTTTGTTTAACTGACTTTAAAGATGAGGTTACTACATCTATCAAAAATTCCCTCTATTGCAAGTAAGTTAAGTGGAAATTGGACACCTATAGCCCTTACAGACTCTCCCTTTCGACAATCTCTTTTATTTCGTCTATGGGGAGACAATGGAACAAACTAGATCTGGGTATTCGAAATCTGGACTCATTATCTAAATTCAAAAGCGCTTTACGTACGAACATTTTTCTGATGCAATACCAGTTCCTTGACCCTATAAATATACTTATTTACGCATGCTTTTGATATAAAAATATATTGTGTAACAAATTAACGGAAGGAGATTTTATAATTTTGAACCACTTGTGTCTAATCGTTTTTTTTTTTTTTTTTTTTTCACGTCGAACAAATAAAAATATTGTAAACTAAACTAACCTCACAAGGAAAAAATGTCATGCTTGATCAGAATAGTGAAAACGAAAGTTCAAATTTGTGCCTTATTTTCAAAAATGTCTTACCTGGTCTGTACATTATACCTCTAAATGAATCAATCAAACATAAATATTGCAGTTTTAAATCATTTTATATCCAGTTTTCAAGCTGGTATTTCGTCTTCCGAGTAAGATGGGTTAAAGTTCACATATTTGGATAAGTAAGTATATGGGGCTCATCCGGGTACTTCACAAAAAATACATAAGAAGTTTAAACAATGAACCACAACTGTTAGGAAATATTTTACAACATAGGGTAAACGTCAAAATTTATTTTCTTGTTTTACATGAACTTTTTACTTTGTTGGTATTACAAGGATAACGTTAAATTGTTAGCTGATACGTTTACTTTTGTGTCCCAACAATTTGTTTTTTTCCTATAATACAAAGTAATTGAAAATACAAGTTCTTAGGTTTTGGTATACTACGCTTCCTTGTACTTTACAAAGTCCCGTCCTTTTAATCTTTAGCGAGTATTTCCCTTTCGACCTTGTTTTTTCCCACACTATTTGAGTGCTATACCGCTGAATGCCTAAATGTATGTAGAACGGTTGATATCAGACACTAAGATTGTCTGAATGTTAGGGGAAGGTTGATATCTCACTACTGGTTACTGAATGTTAGAGGTGCGTTTGATATCTCACTTTACTAATTGCCTAAATGTTAGAGGGACGGTTGACATATGAAACTACTGACTGCCTGAATGTAACAGGAACGGTTGATATCTGACGCTATTGTGTGTGTTAATGTGAAGGGAATGGTATATATATTACACTACTAATTGTCTGAAGTCAGAGGAAAACGGCTGATATATCACACTACTGACTGCCTAACCCTTACAGAAACAGTTGATATTAGAGAAATAAAGCGTGATATATTATATACTGAATTTGAGGATACCAAAACTTTGGAACACTATAACTGTAACAAAATATTTGAAGAGCGAACAGATGCCAAAATGACCGAAATAGCAGGCGAAAACCACCTATGTCCACAGTTTTGCATGACGCAGATCTCTTTATATTTATAAGATTTGGGGGGAATTAAAACACGGCTGTTTTCAAGAGTACTGAAGTACTAGCAACTGAGCTGGTGATACCCTCGAGGGCTGACAGTCAACCAGCAGTGGTCCTTTTATCTATTATTTTCATTGTCTAATGCAAAACTCAATTTCCTTTTGTTTAAAAATCAACTTTTTCCCATTTGTTTATACGTATTCTCCATAATAATAAGAACATTCATTTTCATTCATCCTTCAAGACGCATAGTTCAATCCTTTAATCGGTTATGGTGTATCTTTCAAAGGGTTATGTTGTATGACTCATTCAAGTAACAAAGTTATATTGTTTCATATGAATGGGATTATGAATAATCAATTATCCCGGGGGCTACTTATCAGTATTTTAGGTATATTTGTGCCGATTGGCCCTGCCAAAACATATCATGTTCAAGACATGAAAATGTAAAAATAATACCTGTCTAAAATATCCCTAACAAAACGACACCCTGTTCAAGACACTGGAATGGAAAACACTAAAAAAGTAAATGTGAAAACGTATGCATACAAGGAATGCCAATCAGCAACATGTGATTAAAATAAACAAACTAGTCTTTCGATAAGTGGTAAAGAAATTATTGTCTTGCTCAAGATTTAACAATTTTCCTATCCACTGCTGGATTAAGACCCTGTTCTGGACAATTAGATGTAATTCATGACCCTGTTCAAGGCAGCCGGATCTCAAAAATAGGACCCTTTATTGCGGCATACACATATCATTCAAAATATAGGAAGTATATAGCCTCCTCTCCCTGGCAAATTATGATATATGCTGGAAACGACATATTCATTCAAAATTTACTATTTTAATATCTTTTTTCCAACTTCTCAAAATTTAAAAATGAAAAAATCCATACGCACACTTCATATCTGTATCTATATATATATATTTAAAAACTGATTAAGCAAGTCTTTACAATGGGACATAAACCTGATGAACCTAAAAAATGCAAAGTCATAAGTAGGTTTGTAAATTTTACAATATTTTGAATGAATAGGTTATTAAAACCAATGCAAAATGATAGCTTTCAATAGTTTAGATGAGAGGGTCTTTTAGAAATTTGACCTTATTTTAAGCGAAACTACTTTAAATGCAGGATATCCAATTACATTGGCCTTGTTGATTTTGCTGGACGTCATTTTCTATTAAATCGCATGAGTCATCTGTCTGTTATTATCTTGATAAAATTATTACAAAGCAACTACAAATGTACTATTTTAGCTAAGCTAACACACCGTAGAAAGCTACAGGATAAAGGCCAAATCCATAAAAATGTTGTTCTAACCGTAGAAGTTCATTTTACTGGTAGACTCTGTTCTCCAATCTTCTGCCACGAAGTCATATTATGTTCGTTAAGTTTAAATAGGGTCTCGCAGAATATCTGTGGGTCGTCCTATAGTGACTGGGCTGTCGCTGCGTCCATGCATCCGCCAATCGTGTCCGCTCTATATCCTGAGTACCGCTTAGAATCAAATAATGATACTTTGCATGATTATTCACCACTATTAGAAGGTGTGTCATGAGTAAGGTTGAAATCTCTATCATTAAGGTTAAGGTCAAAAACTTAGTTAAAGTTTGCAACTACTGGGTGCCTCCATCCCAATGGTATCCGCTTCATATCTTCAGTGCCGCTTGGAATTAAATAATGATACTTTGCATGATTATTCACCATTAGAAGGTTTGTCATAAACATTGATGGAATTTTTATCTTGAAGATCAAGGTCACAAACTTAGTTAATGTTTGCAAACCCTAGATGCCTCCATCCCAATTGTGTCCGCTCAATATCTTGAATACAGTTTGGAATTAAAAAATGTTTACTGTGCATACTTGTTCACCTCTAATAGAAGGTGTATCATGAACAAGGTCAAGGTCACAAACTCGGCTAAAGTTTGCAGACCTTAGGTGCCTCCATCGTATCATGTCTGCTCAATTTCCTGTGGTTATTGCCTAGAGTTAAATGATAATAACATGGTTTGATTGTTGACCGCTTGTAAAAGGTGTGTCTCAAGTATGATTGGAATCTCCATCTTGAAGGTCAACATCTTAATCTTTGTTCATTCTCCAGATCCTACATGTATATCCATGCTCACATATCGTGTCTGCTCTGTATCAATGCGTCTACTCTATATGGGGATTTTGCTTAAAGTTAAATCAATGATAATAATTTGTTTGGTTATTTACCACATTAAGTGTTTTCCATTCAATCATAAAGGTCGTTGTTTTGCCGACCTTTGTTTTCAGAACAACCACCTTTCACATAAGGAGGGTGGTTGTTGTATGAGCTTTCAAATAAATTAAATTAATTTCAATAAGGCTAACGAGCGGGAACTCAAGAGATGGTGACTATCTCTGAGATAAGTAGTTAGTCTAGACAAATCATATTTCAACCATCAGCAATTGGATCGGGCAGCAGGCAAAGTCTAAACTAGCCTTCTCCGTGTTACATGGTACATTATTTTAAAAATCAAGCAATACAAATAGCTCACAACTATACAACTAGCTGAATTACATTGAACAATTCATATATGATTATGTGATTTATTTTAAGTTTATGTTGTTAAAGAACTCAATTATATACCCCGAACATGTAATATCTTTAGGTTCTTCGTAACGGAAAACAAGTTTTTGACCTTAACTTTAATGATAGAGATTTCAACCTTACTCATGACACACCTTCTAATAGGCAGCCCTCATGGGTGTATCTAATACTATTTACCCTGTTCATGACAAGAAAATGAAAAAATAATACCATGTCCTAAACTAAACATGAGAAAACGACACCCTGTTCAACACAATTGAATAGAAAAAAAACTAAAAAGAGAATATGAAAACTGTTGCACACAGAAATGTTAATAAGCAACATGTGTTTAAAATAGGCAATCATACCAGTCTTTCGATTAGTAGTAAAGAAATCATTACCCTGTTAAAGACGGCATGATACAAATTTTACAATATTCCTATCGACTGCTGGATTAAGCCCCTGTTCTGGACAACTGGATGGAATTTATGACCCTGTTCAAGACAGCAGAATCTCAAAAATATGACCCTTTACTGTGGCACACTCACACCACTCAAAATATAGGAAGTAAGCCCCCGGGCCACTACGCTCTCGAAACGAATACTTATTTAACAAAATCTTAGGTTATCGTCAACTATGCTCTCGAATTTTTTCAAGAGCGTAGTGAACGAGTAATCTAAGATCTTGTCTAATAAGATTGGTTCAGTCAGTGAAATATGCTTGGGAATTTCAAACAACCATCATTTCAAATGGCATCCTAGCTAGGGCACTCGAATTCCACATCCCCCTCTTTCCTCATTTCGCTTTAGTATTCTGTTGCAGATATTTGGATCCTCCTGCGATACTGATATGGATCTCAGTCTGGACGTATAATTTTAACCAATTTGTCCATATTTAACAAAACTTCAACTTTAAGCCATTTATCCATATTTAACAACATTTCAAGTTTAAGCCAGTTATCCATCTCTCGTTCTAAAAAGTTTTGGTTCTAGGTCAAGCTGTCGTTCACTGACCAAATGAGAAAAAAATAGGTTCCAGAATTCGAGTGAATGTGATGGAATAAATAAATAGTTATAAGAACATTTCACCTACCTTTTGCTATTTCGTCAGCCTATATATAGACATTTCGCTATTTCCGTCGGTAATCCAAGTCAATAAAAATACATGTGGAAGTTACAGGTTTGGTGATACCGTCGGGGACTCTTAGGAAGACAAAATTTACGTATCAGACATAATGATAATTATACTAAAAAAAATTGGCTAAAGCTAAGACTGATACTGGTGTTTAGGGTTGTGATATAAAAAGCTCTTTTTGAGGTATATAATAGTAATATATCAAAACTATTTGATAGTTAAACCAATCTTTTTATATGGCAGCGAAATATCGGGTGATTCAAATAATATATTAGTAGAAACTATGCACAATAAATTTTACAAATCTGTTCTTGGAGTAAACAAATATGCTCCAAATAGTGCTGTTGAGATACCCAATGCAAATTTAATACAACTGTTATTTAGTATTGGCATCACTGGTATAGGAAGCTTATCAGTCAGTCTAAATTACATCAAAGGCAATATTCAAATTGGTGAAAACATTAAAAAAACTACTTTCACAACATTGTTTTCTAAATGTTTGATAAAATCCTTCATTTTTATCGGACAGTATTTTTTAAAAGAATTGTTTACCATTACCTGTCTGTTTGGGCGTCTGAGGTTAAAAATAACAAGAATCGTACAATTTACTATAAAGATTTTAATCTGAGGATAACATTCACTTAGATGCGTAAAGCTATGGCAAATTTAGGACAAGTTGTCATTCACTTAAAATTAAAACTGGTCGTCATACCAAACCGCCACTGCCAAGGAATCAGCGCCTTTGTCCATCATGTAATGTTGTAGAAGATTAGCTGCATTTTATGATAACTTGTAAAATGTATAATACAGAAAGAAATATTTTATTCTCCACTGTCATTATAATTTGTTTTTAATTCTGGGGTGAACATGATAAATTAATTTAATTGATGTCTAGCAAAGATTAAGAATTATGTTGGAAATGTCACATCTTTTATGCCGAAAAATTTAACTTATTCCCTTTATTTAACTTATAGTAATTATGTTAGCTACTGATGACTGTTATGATAGTAGTATATTTGTCAAACCCACTTTGTTATGAGGTCGTCAATAAAAATGTTTATTATCATTATTATTATTTACTATTTAAAAAGTATTATAAACCTTTATCGCTTGACCAATAACATTTTAAAGGTATGATAAAGGCGTGCTGATATCGATATCAGCAAGATAAATATGTTCCTTCACTATTATATATGCAAAAAAAATAATAACAAAATACTGAACAACAAGGGAAATGTCCGAAAGGATCGATAAATCTACAGAACAGTTCTTCTATGTTTAATACTAAGCATATTTTAAATATGATTTATTTTTAATTGTGAATATCTTATTATTTAATTTGGATAAAATTTATATTAAAATGTGTACGTCTGTTAGGAAACTTTTACCCCTCTCCCTTCCAAAAATAGACAAAAATAATAGAAAAAATGTAGTTCTACTTAATAAAATAACTTGACAATATAATGTCGTACTGCCTACTATACTAGTAAATATACTATAAAATACTTTTGAAACGTTTGTATGTGATAAGTCGCCTCTTAGTTTGCAAAATGGGCAATATGTTCAGCAATAAATAAAAGATGTCAGCTAGGGCTTTATTGTAGGTCCAAGTTACTTTCCTGTCTAATTAATTTTATCACCGTTATAAAATAATCCAATAACAAACTTTGCAGCTCCACTGTGGTACTAAGATACATTTATGACAACATTGCTAGTAGTGTAAGTTCAGTTGCGTATAGTTTACTATTTGTTGGTTTGTGATTTTATCAAGGTGATAATTGACAGTAGATTGATATGATTCAGTAGAATAACTTGAAATCTTGCCAATTTCCAGCAACCATCCTTTCAAAAATGGAATCATACCAAAAATTCTATATCTTTTTTTAACTAAATATTTTACTAACCTTTACTATTTCGTCAGCCAAAATATAGCCATTTTTTCATATCAGTCGAAAATCCCACGCACTAAATATATGCGTCAACAGTGTATTTTTCGCCCTAACGTACTTTATTTTGCACTGTTTGAACCTTTGGACATTTCTGTTTCTTTTGAAACGACACATTTTGCGCGTTTTATTATCCATACTTCTAATACATATTCTGTGTGTCTTCAACCGCTGGTAGACTCGCTGGAATTCGCATTCCGGACCCCTATTTTTCCTCATTTGGTCCCTCCTGTGATACTGGCATGGACTAGTCTGGAAGTATAAATTTATTAATATTTAACAGCATTTCGTATGACAGTGGTCTTGTTCTATTAACTTTGGTTTATAGGTTCGTCAGCCATTTACTGAAAAAAGACCTACAGGGAAGAAACAGAAGAAACAATGCTCAAAAATACGAGGGCACCCTCGCTTCGACTCGATATTTTACAATAGTGAGCCAGTTTTAAATAAAGTGTTCGCTTGACCTCGTCTCAAATATGATTTCTTTTCATTCCGATCTATTTGTAATATACTGACAACAACTATTTATTGACGAAATTCAAGTTTATATTTTGTGCCCATTCAATTTTCCCCACACGTCACAATCTTGGAGGTCAACCGAGCCCATTTTGTTTCACGTGATTCTATGAATCGCAAAAAGATTTCTCCGGGGACGGGATTAAAGATGCGAGTTTGGACGGATCTTACTTGTGGTCCCTCACGATTATTTACGACTTCCTTTAAACGGCTTTGTAAAAAGATTACATTAAGTTACAATGTGGTTAAATGTTGTTCAAATATTGACGATGTATATGTTGATCCCTCTGTTAAGTAGTTTGTCACTCTGTGTTGCTGTTGCACGTATTTTTGTTTTGATTATACCTGCGTACTCTGCAATATTCATGGCTTGTATTCGCTTTTCGTGCAACGACATTTCGACATTTCTCCGCTCGGTTTGTTATATTCAATACAGAATGGATTGACAGTCCGTGGCAAAGTAAGTTCCGACAATTTTCCGACCAGTAGAACAGCACAAAACAAAAAGTGGATGGTTGCCCTTCTTAATCGTCACGATTGAGGGGGAGGAAGTTGGATGTTCATGTAAACATAATAAACTTGAATCTCGTCAACAGAACCAAATCAGAAATACCTGCAACACTTGAACCAATATCCTTTGAAAATTGAAAAGCTTTGAAAAGATTCTATTTAGTGACAATATTGTTAAAATATTGACAATATTATGTTGATCCGTCTTTTAGTTTGTCACCTCTGTGCTGCTGTTGCTTGTAAGTAGTATATATGCACCGTTCAGGTCGCATGTTGGGGATATTTTCCTCGCCGGAAGTGACGTCATAGACCACGTGACCGGAAGTAGGTTCTGCGTATGCGTCAGGGCTACCATGACAACGGATCGGAAGTGACGCAACCGGAAATGCGAACTGCGCATTCGTGACGGAATTTGAACATATTGGGCGCCGCCATATTGAATGGCCGTAGTGCACAAGTGTGACCGGAAATCAGGATCCAAGGGAGATCATCCTTCCTGCCATTTTTTTTTTCGTTGGCCTTGTCTAGTATCAGAAAACGGATTGAAGGTGTACAGTATTTCAACCAATCACTGGCCCGACATTTGGACCAATGGGAAGGGCCGTACTGAAAAATTTCAGCCAATCCAAATCAACGTACTTAACCAGAGAGGGTGTCTTCTTTTACGTCCGATTCCGTCATATATATAGGGTGACGGGTGTCAGTTGGGTATATTTGGTGGAACGAGATTCTTATCAAGATAAGCCCTTTACTTAATAATAGGGACACTAAAAGGGGGGATAGACTTTTTCATAGTATAGCATGACGTCATCACATATTCCTATCATCGTCAGAGGTCCCACTCTTTTCTCGGAAGTCCTCGGACTTTATCGTTGATGTCTACAACAACTCCCGAAAGGTTCTGAATGTCACGTTAAGTCCTCGGTCTTTCTCAGTCAATTCTATGTACACTCCCGAAAGGTTCCGAATGACTTTTCCCGCTCTTTTTAAATTCCTTGGCTTTTATGGTTCATGGTTATGTACTTGACCGGGAAGTTTCGAATGACCGCCTTTTTTCATTGGTCTCGTCTAGTATCAGAAAACGGATTGAAGGTGTCCACTATATCGACAAATCACTGGTCCGGGAATTTAACCAATGGGAAGGGCCGTACTGAAATATTTCAACCAATCCAAATCAATGTACTAAACCAGAGAGAGTATCTTCCTTCACGTCCGCGTCCGTCATATATATGGGGTGACGGGTGTCAGTTGGGCATATTTGGTGGAACGAGATTCTTATCAAGGTAAGCCCTTTACTTAATAATAGGGACACTAAAAAGGGGGGAAGGGATACTTTTTCATAGTATAGCATGACGTCATCACATATTCCTATCATCGTCAGAGGCCCCGCCCTTTTTCGGGTCTTTGCCTCCATTCATCAACTCTTCGAAAACGCTCGAAATGTTACGAATGTCATGTCCTATCCTAATCGGAACTCCTTGGGCTTTATCGTTAACGTCTATGGACACTCCCTAAATGTTCTGAATGTCACGTGATGTCCTGTTCGGAAGTCCTTGGTCTTTCTCAGTCAATTCTATGTATACTCCCGAAAGGTTCCGAATGACTTCCCCGCTCTTTTTACAATCTTTTGCTTTTATGGTTCACATCTATGTATCTACCCAATAGATTCCAAATGACATGTCCCGCCATGTTCAAACTCCTATGATTTTATCATTGTTGACTTTATACATACCCGAAAGGTTTCAGATACCATGTCTCGACATGTTCGGAACTCCTCGATCTTTATCGTGATGCCAATGTACAACCTCCAAAAAGTCCTAATGATCTTTCCCGCCATTTTCTTTGGTTTTATCATTGATTCCCTTTAATTTACCCTCTAATTTCTCGTTCGTTTTCAAATGGATATTATTCGCCATGGTCTGTACAAGTACTCGACCGAGAGGTTCTGGGTGAAATTTGATGCTATACTAGATTCGTGAATGGATTTTCCCGTCATGATTATTTATCCCAATAGGGATTAAACCTCTGACATGCCAGTCCCCCTTTTTTATATTCTTATTTCATGACTCCTGTATCTATCGAACACATGATCTTATCCGCCTGTTTCGTGGAATAACACGGATTGAAGCTGTGAAACATTTCAATCAATCAAACTGCAGGAAATCTGACCAATCACAAACCGTGTTACAAAAAAAATTCAACTAATCAAATTCATCGATACAAACCAATAGGGTGTCTTCTTTCACGTCCGCGCCCGAGGTATATTAAGGATGATCTCAGTCAGTTGGACATATACCTAACCTGTGCTTTCTATTGTCTTCTCCAGATGCATATTTGCGAAGTGTGTGGGAAAGGCTTTACCGAGCGCAATAACCTGTACCGACACCGAAAGACTCATCGCGAGAACAGCCTGTTAGAATATCCTAACTGTGTATCAATATTTAATAAAACATTTACAACGACACATTAGATTACAACATCATCATGAAACTTCACAGTCGGCCGATAACTACATTCAACTGCAACCGCCAGAACAATATACGGCACCAGAATGTCTGTCCAATCCAATGAGAGAAAGATCCCCTATCCGTGCCAGATCACCGGTTCTAGCACAATCAAGTCCATCATCAGAACCTCCCAGAAGACCACGACACCAGAGCACTTTACCTTCGATAATGGAATTCCATCCACACCCAGGAAAGTATACACAAGAGAGTGCAGGATAGATATAATTTCAACATCTACGATCTCTCTATTGAATTCTTCCGGGATATAGTGAACCACATTTTCCAACAACAGATCACCAGCTTTAAAATGAACCTATCTTTCGGATTTATCTTGAGACAGGTCGAAACGGGGGAACTAGGGTATTTTCATTCAAGTCAAAATAATCACCGGTTCTTCGACATACCACATCTGATCCGAAATGAAGATGACCTGCAACGATTTCTTCAAGAATTGTACCGAAACGACTTACTAGAATACATGCATCAGCAGCGACCAGATACCAAATGGGTTGGTTGTTCATCTGATTACCAACGTAACCTTTTATATCAATAAAATCTTCGATCATCCTATTGGAGCGAAAGTCATCTTACCACCGTATATAGCTAATTACCCTGGCTTCAACGGACTCGTCGCCGGATCCCATGGACCCTACAACGACAATTTATGTTTCTTCCGCTGTCTAGCCGTTCATCGTGGAGCACCCGTAAAAATGTCGAAACTCCAGCGAAGACTTACCTATGGGACTACGTCCGCCAGCAACACATGGCCACGAAAGAATTCAATGGTGTGGGATTGGCCTGTTTATCGATTTTAGAAACCGTCTTTCAGCTCAACGTTTTTGTCTACGAGTTGAAAGAAGACGACGAAGGTCATGTCAATGCAGCACTGGTCCGACGTTCTCCGTATAAATTTGACGATACCATGAATCTAAACCTCTGAGAAAAATACAGCCATAGTTACCGTTGCAGCAAATGTGGTAAATTGCAGACTCACGTTGGAATGCTGCATCGTCATGAACAGACCTGTCAAGCAAACGTCCGCTACTGGTACCCTGGTGGTGTGTACCATCCGCCTCAAACCGTCTTCGAAGAATTAGAGAATGAAGGGATCTGCATACCGGAAGAACACCGCTACTATCCACACAGGGCCACGTACGATATGGAAACTATGTTGGAACCCACAGACAAACCACGATCGTCTCAACAGGAATGGCTCAACCAACACGTATTAATGAGTATCTCGGAATGTTCGAATATACCCGACTATACGGAACCAGCCTGTTTAATTTCCAAAGAGTCTACCTTCGAGGTCGTCAATGAATGTCTCAGCTACCTGACAGATATGAGTGAACAAGCGTATATGTTACTGTTTGGAAACTATCAGGTGGCCTTTTCTGAACTTCACACTAGACTCAATAAAGATTTACAACATTGTACGGACGACGACGAAAGGGAACAGCAGAAAAACAGCCATTTCCTTTATCAACTGGAACAGAAATTAGAACGACATCTTTGGGAACCGCCGGTGATTGGATTTAATTCTGGGAAATATGATTTAAACGCCATGAAAATAGATTTATTCGCCCATCTGACCGAACAGAATAAAGTGAAATTCACCTTCAAACGGAACAACACTTTCATGTGTGTCAAAACGGAGAAGTTAAAATTTTTGGACATTACCAACTATTTGGCACCTGGTTTTAGTTACGCCCAGTTTTTGAAAGCGTATGGTTGTATCGAAGAAAAAGGATTTTTTTCCGTATGAATGGCTGACCTCTTTAGAAAAACTGGTTGCTACCGAATTACCACTTCATGAGGCTTTTTACAGCGCCTTGAAAAACAGTAACATCACTCTTGAAGACTACCAATATTGTCGTGCCGTCTGGAAGGATAACCACATGACCTCTATGAAAGACTTTTCAGAATGGTATAACAACAAAGACGTCGTACCCATGTTAGAAGCATTAGACAAAATGGTACAGTTTAATCAGGCCAGACACATCGACATGTTCAAAGATGGCATCAGCGTCCCCGGCTCTACTTTAAAATACATGTTTCAAGGACTATCTGACTATTTCACGTTGCCAGACGAATATCACCAGGACGTGTACCACTTATTTAAAGACAATATTGTGGGAGGACCCAGTCACATACATCCGTTCGACCGAATATACCAATCCCAAACTGTGTAAATCGTCATTGGATATGATGCAAATGCCCTCTATCTTTGGAGTATCATGCAATAGATGCCGACCGGTTACTTTGTCCCCCGAAAAGAAGATTCCAACGAAACACACCCCGACGTTATGAAAGAACAGCTATAGAATGGTTATAATGGGAAGCCTTACAGTCTGGACATTACATTCAACATCAGGGGAACGGCAAAGAAAAACTCATAGGTCGCAAACGTTTACCGGTGGACGGCTACTGTAAAGATACCCATACAGTCTATGAATTCCAAGGATGTTACTTTCATGGCCACGAGTGCTATTTGACTCCAGGAAAAACTACGAACGAACTCATTGGAAAAAGTCTCAAGGAACTATACGACACCACACCGGCAAAAATACAATATATCAAGGGCAATGGATTTAATGTCAAGCAAATGTGGGAATGTGAATGGGAGAAATCTAAACGCCAAGATCCAGCCTTATATCAATTTGTTCAAAATTTGAAAAGATCCTGCGATAAATACAAGACCCTGACAGGCCGTCATGACTAATACCATATCTGGAGCCTTGGAAGTTGATATTGAAGTTCTAGCTGCCCTAAAACCAATATTTGCCGAAATGCCACATATTTTAAGAACCTCAACATATCCAGAGACGATATTGGAGAACATATAAAAACGTATGCCACGAATCGTTATCTGCTGAATCAGCCACGTAAAAGTCTCATTGTTAGTATGTTTGGAAAGAAAATTATGATCTTTTCGCCTCTTTTAAAATGGTACAAACAACATGGACTGGAAGTCACTCGTATTTATCGGGTGGTAGAATATACTTCATCCGCCTGTATTAAACCTTTCGGTGAACAAATCAGTGATGCTCGTCGAGTCGGGGACATTGATCCGGATAAGAAATTCTTGGCTGAAACACACAAACTAGATGAGAAATCGTCGTATGGCAAAACTATCAGTAACAAAGAAAGTTATATGGATATGGTTTATTGTAAGGGAAATTATGTGAGCCGTTACTTAGTCGATCCCTTTTTCCATCGATGGAACCAACTGAACCAGGATACCTTTGAAGTAGAAATGTCTCAAAAGGCCATTCATTTAGATTTACCTCACCAGATAGGATGCTGTTTACCAGTATGCCAAGTTATGAATGCTACAATTCCATTATGGTTTTATTAATAACTTTGTGTACAGAAAAGATTACCAGTATTGTGCTATGGATACAGACTACATGGCCCTCTATGCCGACACCTTAGAAGAGATCATCAAACAGGATTTGAAACAACGCAATCATCACGAAAAACATCATTCTGTGGTTTCCCCGTACCGATACTCCGGAACATGCCGCCTACGACAAAAAAATCCAGGACTCTTCAAAGAAGAATATACCGTTGATGGTATCAGTGCACCCTGTTGCAAAACCCCTAGACAAGTACTGTTTTGGCAACGACAATAAACAAGTTCTAAAGGGATAAAATAAAAGAACTTAAAATATTACAGAAGACACCTACATGAATATATTATTATCCAAACAACCTGGCCGCGACACTAACCAAGGATTTCGATCTGTCGATAACCAAATACAAACATACCTACAAGAGCGAGCGTGCTTTACATACTTCTACCCCAAAAAGAAAAGTTCTGGACGATTGAATATCAACCGCTCCACTAGAAGTATAAAACTGGAATAGAAACTGTTCGTAGCTGCATATACCCTGAACTGTTCCGTATTTAAACTAAATTAAACTGTACATAGCTGTGAATGAAATGTGAAACAAGCAGAGACTCTAGTACATAGTTGTGAATAAAATGTGAAACAAGCAGAGACTGTATTCATAAGAAACCATGCCTCAGCTGGATTGTGTGTAAATAGCAGAGACGTGTACCTAGTGTACAAAATGTAAAATAAATGTATTTGACTGTTGAACTGAATTTGCTTTATTGGCCGTAGCCTTTGATAGATGGAATTTGGTTCCCTATTGGTCTGACATGTTTGGTCCCACTTTCCTCATCTGTCTTTTTGCAAAGGATTTTTGTCTCAATCAGCAGTGGTTGATTGGTTCCCCCTTTTTGTGACGGTTTCATGCTCTATATCCAACATCCTTGGTGATGCTTCACGGACAAGTTTGGTTCTT
>JAOXYH010243042.1:0-15436 GCA_028566455.1 Botula fusca | reverse complement strand
AACTTTATTTTACATAAATATACCACATTATCATATGCAATATGTTTTAAACACTTAATGAGAAAAGAAATACATTGTTTGTTTGGTTTAATGACCCTTTTTGCAATTAGAAAAAAGAATTTAAAAGCATCTCATATATATTGAAAAGTAGAAATACTTTCATGAGTATTCGCTCACCTGGGCCTTAGTGGGTAATAACTCAAGCTCAGTCACCAACAATTTCTTTGTATTGGAGGCTGTAAAACTAGACAAGTGGATATTTTTTCGGATTACAGTTCGTCTCATTCTGTCATTGTTTTAAGATATTAGCCAAAAATAGCAAACATCGTCAAAATTTATGTTTAAAGGTCAGTAACTCGTGTAAAGAGTCGTCTGACAATTTTATGTAACGGGGACTTGGTGACCACATTTTCTTCTTACAGTTTCTCTCTATTTGTTATTGTTTTCAAGATATTGGCCAAAAAAGCAAGACATCGTCAAAGTTTACTTTTAAAGGCCAGTAACTCATGTAAGGAGTCGTCGGACGATTTCGGTGCAATGGAGACTTTTGAAGAGCTTGACATGCTGAGCATTTTTGCTTTTTTACAGTTTTATCTAATTTCTATAGTTTTGGGATTATAAGCCAAAATGGTCATTTTACCCTATCTTCTATTTATAGCAAAAGCGGCCATGTTAGTTGATGGGCAGAGTCATCGGATATAAGTTTGCAAATAGATACCCAAAGGATTATTCAGGCTTCATTTTGGTCTATGTAGGCCCAGTTTATTCAGAGGAAAAAAAATTGAAAAAGTTTACGGACTGACGGACGACAATAGCTCGCATGACCCTTTGGGCCAGGTGAGCTAATGAATAGATATAAAAAGTTGTTAAAGATTCCAAAAGGATAATAACGACATGGAACGGTTAAAGTGCAAATTCTTTGCACAAAGAGTTTCAGAAATGTTAACATAATTTTGAGAGATCCCTCCATACAACAACCTAGAAAAAACCTTTGATATTTAATATATTACACACTCCCTAGCGACGATCTTATTTTATGTATCTAAGGATTTCTGAATTACCTCAGTTTGGTCATGACTTGTTTAATCAATACATTAAAAGAATTTTTAATCTTATTTAAACAGCACTTTATTCTGTGCCATCTGCTTTACGTGACGTGTTTCATGATATAAACAAAATTGCTTTAAAATGTGTTATATATACTGAAACGTGAACGATTGAAAAGACATTATATTGTCTTTTACAAGTTTATGAAGTGCGGGAAAAAAACCGAACAAAAAGTATTATATTATTAAGTATTACAAAGACCTTTGTTAAAATACACACACACATAAACAGAGAGAGAGAGAGAGAGAGATTATAATTATGAGTTTCTACATGTATATGATTGTTGGACAATTCTAGTGACCGATTATAAGCTTGACTTTGATTATTTAATAAGCGCGGACACGATATAGGGAGATGTATAATGTAAAAAAGGCACGTAAACACAATGTTTGTTAACAGAACAATATGAAGACGAATACATGTATATCCCTTAAAAGACAACTTGACAAATTTCATTTGTAAAATGTCAAAAAATATTTCAAGCTGTTAGCTTATGAATAAATGTTATGTCCTGCGTTCTTCATTATTTGATTACCATTTAAGGGAAGAAAATGATACAGCTAGTCACAAACATCAGATTTAATTTCTAAATCTGATACAGTTTCATATGTGTTATAACAGATTTATCACCGTAGGTGATTTAAATATTAAATTTCAAAATTTCCTACTTCCCGTCAAGAAAATGGATACTTGAATGATACATATTGTCACTTTAATAAATTTGATCTTATCGCTGCTATACCTGACAGGGTTGAGATTCAGGTTACAGGTAACCTAGGATTGATGAAGAAAGAGTCCATGACTTTGAACAAATCATCTCTATAATGTTGACATGATTAATATATGTTGTAAATATCCATTGGCATTTTAACTTTTCGCCTCAGCATTTACTTAATTTTGTGCGAAAAGGTATGTTTAGTGTCAGACTATAAATACTATAGACCAAACTTCCAAGAAACTTAAACTTTATGATAAATCTAACTCCTTAGAGGACAAAAAGCATTTCATTCTAAATTTCAATCTAAATTCTAAAATACTCAATTTTCTTATTAAAGTTTAAGCTTGTTAAATACTTAAAAAAAATAATTCTTAAGTGATATCATAGCTATTTGCAGTGTAGTATGCATACATGTATATTTCATGTTTTATTGGTTCTTATATCTGTACATCGTGTGGTAGAATTTAATGTTATGTAAATATGTTGATTTCAAATAAAACGGTATTTATAGATGCTATTTTGAGAAAGCAAATAAAGGAGACTGTCTTAGATATACATGTAAGCAATACAGGAGACTCTTGCTCGATATACATGTAATACTGTAGAAAAAAGTAGAGCAATTGGGGAAAAATCTCTTTACATTGCAGTTTTGGATACTGTATTCTGATTGCTCATGGTACTTGTCTAATGGCTGACAAATTCCCCAAGTACAGAAATTTTACGACAGCAGCATTTATTATGATGATGATCTCCTTTATGTGTAAATCATGGGCACAGAACCAGGTCTGGCAGACCAGAGAAACTCTTTTTATGTAAGTTTTCTAATTTTGTATTGTAAATGCGTTTCGCGAGAGCAAGTAATTGTAAATATCAATTTTTCCGTGAAGTTTTAATTTCTGATTAGAAATCTAAATAGTCATGTGTTTAAGGCTAAATCATGTTTAATCGGGTTTTACTTAAAACATATCTGTATTCTCGTATACATGTATCTATATTATTCGATTTTTTTTCAATTGTAACTAAATGTTAAAAGTTAACATAGAACTGTTTTATGGATAGCAATTTTGGATTAAATGTAAAAAAATATTTATGTTTCAAACTAAATCGTCTGTTTTGTAGAAATAATAACAATAAAAACAAATAGCCAGAGACTATTATCATTATTGTTTTATTATCATTTCCGCAATCACATACACAAAAGATACCACAGATTGTTTTCACATAAAAGCAAGCATTATTAAATGGTCAATTATTATGCACCAGGTGGTAGTCGCTGTCTATAACCTTGAGGACGTTTAATTGAGCATTTACATGTCTAATGCTTTTTAGCATTGGTTTTCTTTAAAAATTTTAATTTCTACATACGACTCGTGCTAATAACCACAGCAATATCTTCTTCAACAAAAAATTAAATAATTCGGATAACCGTACAAGACATTTGTTTTGTTGAAAATATATTTGGTATAGCAATACCTATGAGCATTTCCTGCTGGTCAAGCAGACTGACTGTATTTTTTTTCTTGCTTTACCAGAAAACTATATGTACTAGTTTTGTGAATCATAGGTTCACTGAAATGATGTCCAACTGTCTTGACTGTTAAAATGAGTAATATTTTAAATGAATGACAAAAACATGAAAGGAAATTGCATAAAGGTACTTTCGTACTTATCACACTATCCATGTAATCTGTATAATTCTTGATATCTTCTTTTATATCTACTACATCAGTTTTAAAGCACACTTAACGATCCTATGCCGAACAAAAATAAATGTGCTCTGATTAACATACTTAATATTGTTAAGTAGAAATTCATTTATTCATTTGTATTACTTTTTGTAAATATGAAAGATTTGACTATAATAGTAGGGAAACAGAACAATAAAAAGGAGCGGAGCTTCTGTTTTAGGTCTTGAGGAGGGCCGCTTTCAGGATTGTATGACGAAAGATTTACTATATGAATATAACTAATCATTTTAATAATATTAGTCTAAATGATTTTAAACTGTCCTTGTCCGATTTGTATAATAGGATTTGAGGATCACAACACATAGGAGTGTTTAATTATTAAGTCTGTCACATACTGGGCTCAGTTCATACTAAATCACTTTAAAAGTAAATATTAGAAAATGTTTTAAAATACAAAATGTTTGCTTTTGTTATTTTATGTTTGAAAGGTACATATTGACATTTATATCTAAAAGGGAAAGATAAGCTGTTTTAGAAACGAAAACCTTGAAGATAAATTCTCGTTAAGAAGGTAGAAGAAGGAACATAAAAACAAACATGTACAATATACAGTCCGTATGGGTACTTCAGGACAAATTCTGGGTTTAACAGTTACTTTAAAGTGTTTGTTCTATATTCTGTCATCGCATCAATGTGTTCTTACCATACAAATCGTATATAACATTTTTCTACATTACATTCAGCGTTTATTTTCAAACATAAAATCGTAGTCAAACTTTAAAAAAGAAAAGAATTTTTGTGTATGATCTAAAATTATCAGGTTTGTAAGGGGTATAAAAATATCGGCATCGTATTCTCTCATAAGAAGAGTATTTCTTATTTGCGTGATTAACTTCATTGAAATCTATATTTCAGTTTGGTACATTTTGTTAGTGCCTTTTTACACAACTTAATTCATATTGTTTACAGATCTGGTGTACGGACACTTCCAAATAATGCAAAAGTTCACTATAATTATGCAAATATGCTAAAGGACATGCGAGAGTTCAAAGATGCTATTTTGGAATACCACAAAGCAATAGAGTAAGATGAAGTATACATTTGTTGTAGTTTGGTTTGAATTTAATGGTTACTAGAGTCTAAATGATGCTGAATACATTTGATTGGCTATTTGTGGTCTACACCCAGTTTGTCATTGCAAGTAATATTACCCATTCTAACATTTATCTGTCTGATATGCAGAAAAAAATATTTTTTCAAAATTATTATTTTGGCTGATTTGTACTATAAATTGCAATATGTCAGTATTTGGGTCTTACCAAAAACAGTTCAAGGTCACCAAGTTATAGTGGGTCAGAACTTGTGTGCTTTTTTTAAAATTTCATTGGCTATATCGTTGCGGATAAATATAATATGAGAAATGAGAATAGGGTTACAATATTCATCCATAATTCTAAAATAGAAAGATAATTGATATGGTGTCATTTTAATAGTTTATTTGTATAAAAACTTATCAAATGAATGTTTAAATGCCGTTCTGCAGATATATCGATAAGAAAGTGTTGATTTCTGCTGAATTTCAACAGAAATGCCACAATGCTATTGTTTTGCAGGAAACTAAATTTTATAACGTGTAAATACTGTTTATATTAAAATATCTTAATTTTAACTTTAACAGACTATATCCTGATCATGCAAGTTCACATAACAATTTGGGCACTCTTTTAACAAATGAAACGGAGGCTATGTACCACTTTGAACGAGCATTACAGGTTTATCCAGGGCATCCAGGAGCACTTATAAATTTAGGAGCCAGAAAGTTGTAAGTTTGCGTTAAATTCGATTTCGATTTGTCATAGATTAAAGATTGAAGATTTTTAGCAAACTTGACAAAGTATGATTGACCGAAATTTTACAAACCAATATAAATATGATTTGCCTTCAAATGGGAATTACTTTGTGAAAGATATAATTTTGGTTAAAATAGACTATGGTCGCCATCATGATTTGGTAGATCGGTATGATATCTATCTCACAAATGCGACATGACATGTTCTGTTAGATTCCTCGTCATACAGGATTTGAAACCTGACCGGACTTGACCCTTCACAGGATATTCCCACGTGCAATGTGACGGGTGCCGTTAATGGAGCAGGACATGTCATCTGATGTCACTCCCGGGTTTTAGTGGGAGTTCACATTGCTAATGCTTTGGTTTTCGTGTCATATGTTTCTATTTTGTATGTTTGCTATATGTTTTTAATTTTGAGTTCCTTTATGTTTTATCCTGTTTCTCGTTGTTTGTTTCCGCGATTGTGCCTTATCTCTGGATGCACGAGTTTTGGATTAGTGCTTGAACCTGTTGCTTCGGTATTTCGTTCCCAATATCTGAAAAATAAAATTATAAATAATGTTTACTTTATAATATACATTTGTATATGCAATCATATTCTTAAACTTTAATAAATAATACAGTGATGCTACGAATACTCTTTAAACGATTTCAGTAAGCTAGGAAACAAGGCAGAAGCACTCGAAATGCTACATAGAGCCTTGAATATTGATCCTCATAACGTAGAGGGATTGATGACACTTGGTGGAATGATGGCCGAACTAAACAGATGGACTGAAGCAGAGCGTTTGTACAGGGAGGCAATCACCGAAAAACCAGATTTTGCAGATGTTTACCATCATTATGGAACGTATTTGCATCTTAAGGGTAAGAACCACTTTGGCAACGCATCTTAATTATATATACATTTGTAATTCGTTGATTCAATAGAATATTAACACAATAAACGTTGTACATTTACTTTTTATCATACAATAATTTAAATCTGGAGGATTTGGACTTCAGATGTACATACTCAAATACGGTTTGAATTTATCAAAGAAAATAATTTCCTCATAACTAATGATTTTAGTTTGACATCGAGACACGCTTGTGAACAAAAAAAAAAACGAAATTATCACTATGACGAATAAGGAACAAATATGACAAATTAAAAAAAAATCCTACTCATACAACATTTAATGACACTGCGTTATTATATTATACTCAGTATGCAAATGACATGGTCACTGTAAGGTCAATCAATTAAACATACGTTAATTATTAATTTGCATATTTAGACTTCATCCTGTTTATTCTTTCAATGTGCGTTATATATATTGTCGGGGGAACAGCACATAATAAATTGGCATTGCCATATTTCAAACTTATCTGTGTACCTTTGAGACAGGAAAAAGGGAATACTGCTTTCCGTAACCAATGCTCTATCTTTTATTCATGTAATACCTTTATTTCATGTGGTCAGTTTAGGGTTACTTCTTCGATTGTATTTACAGGAGATATTGAAGAAGCAGTACAATATTATCAAAAAGCATTTTCATTGGACGCTCATCATTCCGTTTCCCTGGTGAATGCTGCTAGAGGCCTGAGACAACTTGGCAGACTCACTGAAGCCGAGTCTTTACTTACTCAGTATGTCGATAAAACACTTGCATCTTCGTACAATTTCCAATAACTGAATTCCAACAAGACTTCATAATTTTATCAATATCGGACAATAGTTCGCACTTCCAGTATTTCGTTTGATAACTTATTACGACATATATAGTCGGAAGTCATAAATATGTTATTTTTGATGAGTTTAACTATTTTTTTGTTTGTGCATATTAATATGTCTGAGGAATGCAAGAACAAGAATCGAAATACATGAACGTTACAACAACTGACCTGAAATTTTAATTCAATTCTTTTTATAAAAAAGGGCATTGATGTTGGACAGAAGTGCTCAAGTGCTGGACACGCTTGGCCTGATATATTACCAGATGGGAAGACTGAAAGAATCTGTAAACGTGTATGAAGAAATTCTTGAGGCCAACCCTAACAGCACTGATGCTACAACGCACTATGTATGTAAAATGATGTCAAGACTACACCTGTCCTAAACATTCATTCACAAGTATCGGCAACAGAATACCGAAGCAACAGGTTGAATCCAGAGACCAGGCAAAAGCACGTAAACAAATATCGAGAAACCAGTACAAAACAAAAGAACTGAAAATAAAAAAAAACATGTAGCAACCAAACAAAATAAAAACAGACGGCAAGAGAACCAAATCACTAGCAATGTGAACTCCCATCAAAAGCCGGGAGTGACATCAGGTGCTCTGGAAGGGTAAGCATGTCCTCCTCCTTTTACGACACCCTTCACATTGCTAGTGGGAACATTCGGTGAATGTCGAGTCCTCTGAGGTTTCAAATCCGGTATGACGAGAAATCTAACAGAAGATGTCGTGTCGCATTTGTGAGATAGATACAACATATCGATCTACCAAATCATGATGGTGGCCATAGGATTTCGGGAATGACAATAATAACACAGGCTTAACATAACCAATATGAAAACAAAATTAAGAAATTATGAAACTTACATGCAAGTCCATTCGTAATTTTACTTTTAGAGTGTTTCTCTAGTAACTACTTATTATCCTCTTTGATAGAATGTATTATTTTAAATTTCATATCTCTATTAAATTTTTATTATATTTTATGGTAGCAGTGCTGTTTAGTCATCTTCCACAGTTTCCAGCTTTAACGAAGAATTTTCACAAATGCGTACTCTAAAGTTCTGTATCCTCTATTCTTCTGCAAATAGTTGTGCGTCTAGTTAAACTGAAAGGTCCAAATTCGGGACTGTTCTCCAATGTTGATTATGATGCAGAACACGGATGTCGCGTAGGTACTCGCCTATGAAAACAACCGACAAAGTGTTGCTGCTTTTAAATTTTACACATAATAAATCAGTTACGTTACAAATAAAATAAATCATGGATAGGGCATGATCGTATACAATTGTCAACAGCTGAAAAAAGTCACTTTTGTTGTATTCTTTAAAGCAAAGTGTCATACATTTCATACCGATTTTGATGGATCGGAAGTGTACATTTCGTAAATTAATTACCCGCCAGGATGCTAGGCGCCAAAACTTCGGAAAACCACAACTGTTATCAAAATTTGAAAAAGCAAACGCATTCCAAAAATGACCGAAACAGGAAGCCAAAACCATCTACGGACAGAGCTTTGCACTAGGGAGATAATTGACCAAATAATTAGAAATTATTTGACACTGTGCATCAGTATGCAATATTTATCTAGGATTGTCTTATGTGATCTACCATTCATTATACAATGTACTTACATAGTAAAATTTACCCTAAAGTTACACATAGTTTATTTGAAATTTTATAGATATGTGGGCTGCTATCTTTCTGACACATATCCCATATTCTTTCTTTTATATTGTACAGGCACAGGTATTGGGTAATAGCGGACATGTAGAAAGAGCAGAACATATGTTGTTGAATGTTTTGCAGCAAAGCCCAAACCACATGGAAGCCTTACATTACCTTGCAAATGTTCTCGGTCAGCAAGAAAAGCATGAACAAGTAAAGCATAGTTTTAATCGTTTCGTTATTATCTTTTTTAAAGTAAATTCGACAAGGTTAAAAATACTTCTTATGTTTGTGATATATCTTAAGCACGATGACATAAATCATTTACGGTTGGTTAAGTGAAACACAACTCAACTTCCTTGATTCAAAGTAAATGCATATATACCTTTTTCAATTTCAGGCTCTTATCTACCTTCAACAGGCCATTAAACTAAAAGTTGAAAATGGTGACAAACATTTGCTAGAAAACATGTACTTTCAGGAAGGAAATCACTACAAAGATCTGAAACAATATGACAATGCATTACAGGTGAATATTGATACATTTTCATGTATTTGTTGAAGTTGTTAAACATATTACTTGATGAGATTAGTATTCAGTATTAATAATGAGACATCTTTTATTGTGTTTAATTCCCAATTCATCTTTATAATCATTTTTCAACTTTTCTTTCCTATATCTAGACAGTTCCCTGTGTTAATGTTTGTCATATGATATTAAAGTTTCGATGCGATCTATCCATGTGCTTATCCCTATTGTGGTCACGTAGTACGGATTACGACTATCGGTCAATGTTTTTTGTCCTGTTGGTTTCTGTCGTTTTCAATTATTTCAAATAATATTCAAATGTTTGAAATGACTGTAACCTCGCTATCAGAAAATTTCTTTTTGTATTTTTAATTCTGAATATGTGTTTTGCAGAGCTACAAGAATACCATTGCCATAAATCCAGCAAAAACATCAGCACACGTTAATTTAGGTGCATTATACCATTTAAGAGTAAGTACAACTTTTAGCTCCAGTGTAAATTTGTAGAGAGTCTACTTATCAATCAAAATACCAGATTCTATGGAATGTCTATATTCGAACTAGATTGATTGCCTTGGGGACTTTTCATCAGTATTTCTTCTCTTTCGTGACGGTAAGTTTTAGAGGAAGTTCGGACAAAACAAAGTGTGATAAGTTTCATACCGATTTTGATGCATCGGATGTACACATTTCGTAAATTGATTACTCGTCAGCGATGCTAGGGATTAAAACTTTGGAAGACCAAAACTTTTATAAAAATTCCCTCAATTGATCGAAACAGCAATCCAAATCCACCAACGGACAGAGCTTTGCACGAGGGAGATAACTCCATAGTTTTATTAAATTTTGGGGAATTTAACAAAGTAAACTTAAAGTATCAATAATAGGAAAGAACATTTGGCAGGCACTGACAAATCTCATCACGTGCGTTTGCGATTCGAACGCCCCCAATTTTATTGTTTACAAAGCAAAATCCCACCACAAAGATGATAGGCTACATAGGTAGGAACAAACCGATTCCCTTTCAAAAAGAAATGGTACATAATTATATGTTTTTTTATCAATGCAAAACTTCTGGCTTCCAAAACGCAAGGTTTAGAAGGAACTTCATAGCTTTCATTGGAATATTTCGTTCTTTACAGGGAGAATTTCATAATGCAAGGAAACATTACCAAGAAGTACTGAAAAGTGAACCAGAAAATCAAATAGCATTACAGAACATGGCAAAACTCGATAAAGTAGAAGGGAAGAGTCATTTAAATCCGAACATAGACTCGACTGTTTAGAAATACATGGACTTCAATTAAGTAAAGAATTATGAGACATGGAATGACTTAGGTTCTCATGTTATATAAATGTATAAGGGCATACTATTTAGGTTCTGTAAGTGTATTTGTTAAAGTGCCATACCCATTGTGGAAAAGCCCATTGAAGTTGCCTTGCGAGATTTTTACGAAAGTGACTTAAAGAGCTGGTCATAGATCTTTAAATTGTCTGTTGCATTGTTATTTAGGAATCGTTCATTACTGAAACACATTGAATATAAAAAAAAAAGTTTTGTAATAATCAGCTAATTAGAGCATTTAATTGATTTTGGGGTAAAGGAAGAGCATGCTTCTCCGATTTTATTCTGAAGGAGTATTTAAGGTATCTGGACCATATTACACACAATGGTGTCAGAGATTCAAGGGAAATAACAAATCAATTGTTAAATGTTTTAACCATGACAAATTATTTTAAAAAGAAACAACCCATAACTATAAAAATGTAATTGTTCATCAACTCCCATAGTTCCATCTAAAATTAGTTCATTTTTGATTAGTATTGCAAATAGTGAATTTTTTTTCATTTGGAGTAAAATGTTTCAATTCATAAATTGCAAATTTCTTACTGGAAATATTATTTATTTGAGGAAAATTTCTCTGCCTATTTTGTAGATTATACATTAAAATACATTTAATCAAAAAGGACAGAAAAGTACAGTTACTTGAAGTCGCAATTTGGGCAGTCTTAAGTAAAAAATTATTATACCATACAAGTCATTTAATATCTTTAGATCCTGGTAAAAACGAAGAACACATTATACCCGCCGGACAAAGAATTAGATGCAAGAGCGGTGACTATATCGGAATGTAAGTTGGAGCAGTAATTATTTTATATAGATACAACTCGACATTGCATTGTTTCGAATCTACGAACTTACGTAAAGGCGTCCATAGTTCATCAGATCATAAATCACTGGTCTATAACGGAATCATTTCATTGATTTTTATTTTTTGACTTCGTCTCGCCATGGTATGGCTGAAATGATGCTCACTTGGTATTAAACAACAACAATCATCATTATCATTGTCATCATCATCTGCGACCAAAACTATCCCTAACGATAGATCTGAAAAACACATAAAGGATAAGGCAAATAAAATAAAAGTAACAGAACCCAGGATGAAAAGTCTTATTTTGTAAATATAGAAGATAGCAAATCGTCATCCAAACTGGTATGCCATAAGGCAACAGACCTTGAATGAAAAAAAAAAACAACCAACAATCATAGAAACTGAAAAGAAAACCTGGGAATTAGAACATGCAAGACGAACCCACACCAAAAGCGGGGGTGAACTCGGGTACTCCGGAAGGGTAATCAGTACCTGCTGCACATGTGGCACCCGATAAGAAATTTTAAGTCCATACATGTGCAGCAATTCAGAAGGAGTTAAATACAAATTTTTGGGGAACTGTACTACCAAAGAGAAACTTTCAAACAGATGACAATAATTAGGGTGCACTTATAAGTTACTATTAGGTCATATTACATTTCATAAAACAATGCAGCCCCATTGATACATGTATCTATAGAAATATTTTACCAATGAATACATTACCCAACCCAACACTAACAATAAGGAATTAGGAACTCTTTATGCGTAAACAAAAGAAAATGGTTACAGAAACATTAAAATGCATTCAGTTGAGTCTTTCATAGATGTTAAAATAATAGCCGCACAAATCAATTGATATTTTAGTGGATTCAGTTTTGAAGATTTCAATTTAGGCACTCAACTGGGAATTTCATAATAACCCATAAAAATGAAGGCGGACACCAGAACAGATTAAAGCTAACCGGTGTGACATCAGCAATGTCGTCATCACATGACTGGACGGGAGCAGAAGATAAAAATGAAGACTACGCTATCAACGCATTCGTTACTTCAAGTAAGTAGAATAATTTTGATGAGACACACACAGTAGATGACAATTTTATGTGGAAATAGAGTGATGGTGACACTTATTGGCCGCTTAAGAATTTAGACTCCAACTAATCCATCATTTATCTGCTTAAACTAAATAGTGCAAAATTTTACACTTAAAATGTAACGATACCGTCCGTAAAGCTAGATAAAACCGCACATTATGGCAATAAAATATCAAGAATGTGGTGGCCATATTATTCCTGAAGATGTGAAGGTACAAAAATGTGGGAAAACACTGAAAATACAACAAATTAAAACAGTATATACAAAAGGAAGGAATGTTCCAGTCAGAAGTCACTGGGTCTTCATGGTTGTAGACAAGTTGTGACACAGATCTAGTGAAATAGAATGTTCAGCAATCGTTGAACATGACTAAATATTTAGGAGTAAACAACTTGCGCAATGGCAGCCCAAAATTGAGTTCTTGCAATGAACTATGTCAGATTTCGAGATAAAAGGAAACGTGGAACAATACGAAAAAACACAATCCGCGTCGAAGCAAAGAGTAATTTATTAAAAGTGTTCGAGAGTACGGAATGGTTCTGAAAGTCGATAGCTAGAAACGACCAAGGACGTCTAACATAAATGTTTTAATTTTAATTTAATTTAATGAAAAACAGGAAATTCAGGAAACCCAAATTCCGCACATTTCCATTTACTGGCCTTGAATGTTCGTTTGCTCTCATTTGAGTAAATTTTCAAGTTATATGTGCGGAAATTAGGTAACCATAATTGATCATCCAGGAACCCTGGGTAGGTGACAACTATATGGGACAGTTTCAACTGTTATTTTGGGTACAGAATATTCCGTTAGTACATGTATGAAATATGAAAAGCATATACAATTCAGGAGGAGTACACCGTTTTCAACCAAAAAGTCAACTGCAATCGGTCATCCTGCTTAGTATAAAGCAAATGAAGCCAATCAACATAGGAAAAATTATGGTTTGAAATCTTAAACTTCCTAAATATTTTTAGATCTTTTGATTCCTTTGGTTGTTATCAGATATTGTTTGTCTAATATTAGATTTGATCATGCCCTCCGAGATTTTGGCCACGAGCGTATCTGATTAATATTAATTCCTAAAAGCGCTTCACACGCAGTTAAATTTACATTAATGTAAGACGTGACCATATCTATTCTGTTACTACGTTTGCAATTTTATATAAAATATGGACTGCTGTATTTCCAGCATATATCCCATATTCTGTCTATTAAATATTATTTACATTTGTCTCTAGTGCTCTGTGGAGCGGTAGAATCTATCCCGTACATGAGGTGTATGCTCTTCTATTTTGAGGGTACTCGAATATATGTTGGGGATTTTATAGGTCAGTCTCCATCGATGCCAGGTCTAAGTGACCTCACCTATTACAATGACGAAGCCTTCGTAGGAACTGTATTGACGACAGTTGCAGCTACAGATCCTGATCAGGAGGATACTGGGGATCTCACATTAACCCTTCAGTCGGCTACAAATGGTGGTACCTCTTATTTTGAGGTAGTTACAGGCACATGTAAGCTTGATATTGTACTTTTCATAGCGTCGGCGATGCATATGATAGCATCTCCAGAAATTTTTTAAATTATCGCTGCATATTACTTAATTTAGAAGGGAAACCATTCCTTTAAATATTACAAGCTCTAATTTTAATGTCAACTATATCTGATTGACCCGAGAAAACACAAGTGTCCACGGTTTTATGTATTAGTTAAAAACCTTTATTTCCAAATACCTGGATGTTTTCTCTGGACGAACCAAACGTGCCTATTTTACTCAAGTTATCCAGAAAATCGAAATTACCGTATGGACTGCATTAAACTTGCAGAGGTCAGGTCAACCTAGTCTAGGTCTAGGTATAACAATATTCCTGTTGTTCTTTATTTGTCAAAATGTTCATGAATAATGAATTCAATATTTTGTGATATGGTATCAGTCTTAATGCGGAAGAATACTAGTAACAGAAAAGTATTTGGACGAATCATGCTTCTTCAGTACTGCAAATATTATGTTTTCATTTATATTAAACATTTCATGTACTCCTAAAAGACTACAATCACTTTTGTCTACATGTTTAAAACCCGTGAATTTAATTACTAGGTTTACTAGACGTTTTAGTTCACATTTTTCGAAAATTTTATATTCTTTTCTCTGATTATAGTGAACATAAGATCCAAAGCCACACCTCCTGTGAACACATACACACTTACATTAAAAGTTGAGGATCCATGCACTTCGTCTGATACTGGAACACAAAAGATTATTATTTTAAACAGAGTAAGATGGTTACTTTTAGTACAGTAAGGTAGTCACTCAATCAATTTATAGAATATTTGCTACAGAATACCAACATACTTGCATCAAGGGATATGACAAAAGAGTGGGCCTCAATAACGAGAACTAGAATATGATAAAAAGGATAGAAATTAAAAAACACGTAGCAAACAAACAATACAGAGACGGACAATACGACAACGCAAAGCACTAGCAATGCTGACTTTCACCAAAAAAAAACAAAAACAAAAAAAAAACGGGATTGACATTAGGTGCTCCGGAAGGGAAAGCATGTCCTGGTTCGTTAATTAATGTCATACATCACAATGCAAGTGGGAATATACGGTAAAATGTCAAGTCCAGCGAGTTTTCAAATCTTTTCGCTCACGTGAAGTTCACGTGAAATTCACTTGAAAATTTAATGTGAATTTCGTGTGAATCGAGGTTATGGGTGAAATTCACGTGAATTTTCGTTCACGTGAAATTAACGTTAACTTCATGTGAATTTCACATTAAAATTCACATGAATTTCACATGAAAAAATTAAGGTGAAATTCACGTGAATTTTTAAAACAATTATTTTTATATTGCACTCAGTTGATCAAAATACAGCATAAAAATGAGTT
>JAOXYH010241935.1:0-15436 GCA_028566455.1 Botula fusca | reverse complement strand
GACGGACGGACGGACGGACGACGGACGCCAAGTGATGACAAAAGCTCACCCTGGCCTTTGGCCAGGTGAGCTAAAAAGAGGGAAATATTGGTTTATTTAGCTCTTAAATAGTATAACACAATTAAAATAGTGCATTAAAATTAGCTTTTCATTACTGATGCATATACCTGTATGAAAATGGAACAAAACTTACCATGTGGACAGTAAACAGTGAACACCCCTGGCAACAATGATGGATGACCTTTGTACTTCTTCCCACATGAAATTCCATTCTTTTTCCCATCCATATCATACTGGCCTCTTGGTCTACATGTAGAAAGTGAAGGAAAGAAGGACAACTCTGCTTCCTCTATCGAATAAGAAGAGTCATCAATAACATCACAATTTTGAAAGGGGTACAACGCTACATCCCATAACTCTGCCAATAGAGGTCGCAGTTCTACAGGGGCAGAACTTCCAGAAGAGTTTTCCAGTAAATTGAATAGGACTGGAATATTATTGTGAAGACTCTTCCATATTTGTGGGTCACATTTCACATCAACACCTTTAACAAGATTGTTCATCAGTCTGCCAACTTGTTCAGATGGATGTATGTATCCACATACTGGAGATTTGGAAGCCAGTGCTGTTATGAAATCTGTAAACATGCCAGGCAATTTGACAGATCCATCATCGATGGATTTAAAGAAAAGACATAATGTGGGATATGATTCCAACATGTTGATTAATTCTTTCTTTTCTCCAACACTTAAGGCAGGAGTGTGCTTCCCACGATAGATATTTCCTCCAGTCGCATATCTATGCAATAATTTCCTAGTCCTCTCTTCCTGAATAAACACTCTGTCCCTGAAACTAAAAGCAGAGAAATAGCTTTGAAATTACGAAATTTGAGGTATTCTTTAGCAAGTGTACAGACCTACCTTTGGTAGGACCCTACAGTTTGATAAAATACACTACTTTTTCATTAGACAACCATATTTGAGGTATGTTTGTATTTGACGCGTAATGTGATGTATTTAACGTCAAAACTAATTCTTGGTCGGTCACAATTGAAAAGGCAGCCTCATAAGTGAAAAACAACGTTCCATAGATACACCCGGGTAGATGAGTTTTGTAAAGACATGTCAATGACCAATTACGATCCGAGAATTCTACCAAGCTGGGGATAACATTTTCTAATTTTCCTTTTTTTCAAGAAACCAAGAAAGTTTAATTTTGATGTCACAGTTTTACTTCTTTATATTTTTATTGTTACAACTTAAATCTGCATAGGTATGCATTACTTTGTTAGAGATATTTTATCAGAAAAAAAATGAACATTCTGATAATGAAATACATTTATCACTTTTCCAAATTGGTTTTACAATATTCTTCAGCTAAAGCTAAAGCTGCAAAATACCATACCTGGAGTTCTTTTTTGATGAAGAGCTCTTGGGTATTTCAGAATTCTTCCACGACCACATTCTTCGTTGGAAAGAAAGGGATGTCCCATCACAAATAATGATATCAGGTCCATCATCTGGGCATTCAGGACATGAGAAACCATTCTCAAAATCTATATACAATAACTTTAAAAAAGATAACCAAGCAGCTCGCAATTTATAATATGAAAAACATTCCATGATTCTCTTGTTACCATAATCATAGTGGTCTTCTACAAATACTGTATAGAAGGTGTACAGAGGGCGTCTGGAAAAAAGAAGGAACATACCATTTAACATATATAAATTCTTAGGAATTACACTCTCAAAAGTTTAGAATAATGTACAGAACTAGATATGTACATAACATTTATATATTTATGATAAAAACGCTAGCAAGCTGTATTCCAATAATTTCATTTTCTTAAAAGCAGTAATTTGAAAGGTAAGTCAATTGCAGGATTACATCATGAGTTAAGTACGTGTATTAAAAGACAATAGAAAACTGTATTACATGTTCTAAATTAATTATCTATGAGCTGTGTGTAAATCTGCCTTTATCAGATAAAAGCAAGATCAAATTGCAACTGACAAATGTCATTTGTTTTCCAAGGGATCCGATCCTCTATGTTATTATGTCATTTGTTTTCCAAGGGATCCGATCATCTATGTTATTGTTGTATACGACTACTTGCCATACAGCTTGATTTTGGAAATATATTTGAGCAAAGAACACTTGCTCTACTTAAGACAATTCCATATTCAAATAGGAATATGATATAAACAAAAGGATAGAATACATTTTTAAAGTTGTTTCAACACTGACTCATCCTCAAAGTTTTTATAAGTTATAGGTAAACTTTAATTTCAACAGTGTATTTCCAATAATAGCTTAGGTTGACATAAGACAAGGTAGAACATTATCTAATACATTAAAAATTTAAGTTCTTCATTTTAAAGGGAATAGACACAAAAAAATATTTGATCATCGACAGTATTTGATTTGCAAGGACTTGATAAAAAATGAAACAAAATACCTTCCATGAAGAAAACTGTGCATATAAGTTCGAAGAATATCATATCCAACAAGATAGCTTCCCATATTTAACAGACAATTCTCCTGACCATCAAATAAAGTAACTGCATCACAATTCAAACATAGTCTATAGTATACTGTAAAAAAAGATTAATAAGAATGTAACCAATTGTCTTTTAGTCACAGAATATGCTTACGAAATGAAAATTAATAAGAATTATGCTGAGGTATAAATTGAAAGGTTTTCATAGAGCTCTACTTTTAAAAATTCATTGAATGGCAACTGAAAGCATATCTATTAGCTACTGCCTAGCCTTCAACTATGGAAGAGCTTATATAGCTCTATATTTTCTCTATCACTATTTTTTTTTGTGGATACTGTACCAAATATCCATCAATTGTTTAATGTTATGTATTAAAAATTGCTTGCAGCTCTGGCACTGTATTGACAGATAAAATAGGAAAAACATATCCCTCATGGTTTGTCTTTATGCCCCACTCTAGATAATTTGGGTAATAAAATTGTCAGTTGTGAATTAAACCAACAGAACCATAAATGATTCATTTCCAAAATTTCTGCTCCATCAGTGTTTAAGTTAACAAACATTTCAAAATAGCAAGCAATGCTACCTGGATTTAATTTTTTACTAATTGAAGATTTTGTTTTTAATTTGTTGGATAATTTGCACAGAACTAAGGACTGAAGGACCTTGCTCTTGCTCATACAAAATATTAGATATGTTTCGATAGTTATTGCTTTTGTTCAAGTTCAAAGATATTTTTTACAAGTCATCTTAATTTTCAATGTGATCAAGATAATAAGAGTCTATTGAATTTGAATTTAACTAATTATTACCAATTCTATTTCCAAGATAAGTATTGGTTACAATGGTCACATTGCTGTTGGCTATCCATTCTTTTATTATTGGGTCTCCATTGTCTAGATCACCTGAACAATGTTTACATACAGTTTCTTTAGGTATGAACACCAAGTTCTCATCATGTCTCTGTATATTGTTTACGATTCCTGAACTGAAAATTCTCGTTAACACCTCAGTCGGACCAAAAGGAATTCTTTTGTAGGAATGACATATTATCTTCTGATTTGTTGTATTTGCAGAAGTCTCATTTTCAGATGTATAAATGTCAACTAATTCCTGTAAAACTTGTTGGTAGTGTTCATTGTCAATATTATGGACAGCTAAATGTTTAATCTTTTGTACATGGTTACAATGGTTCTTTTCACAGCAAAAGCAGAAATACTTTTTCTTGACAACAGAAACAAGGCCATGGCTTTTTAGAGTAGAACTCCAAACTCTCAGCACAGGTACTGACCCAATCCTTGTTGCCTCTTCAACCTGAAACATTAACATACAATTGTGGAAAGAAAAATGCTTAATTTTCACACAAAAATGTGCCTACTTCGGTTTGAAGGCAATCTATGACAGAGTCTGATGTAAGTCATGGTGAAGTAAGTACTAATGACACAAGTTCAAACAGGGACTACTAGCTATCAGTTAGTAAACTACATTTTTCTTGTATGTAAGGTAATAATGTTATACAATATGCATACTGGAGGCTGACTTATAGTTGATGTCCAATTCAGTCACAATACGATTTATATAAAATTGCAGTGATACTTTATAAATTTTGGATATAATCATCTAACATTATCTGTGCATTTTGATCTATTATCTATCCTCTAATACAGACTTGGCTTCCAAGATTTTGACCACTAGTGATAAAGGTAATGCAGAAAAGCCCTTCGCATGCAGTTAAATTTATACAATGTATTTGAAAGTTTATATTCTTTTCGAATCATTTCACAAATTCTTCCTATTTAATGTTGGAAAAGTTTGAAATCGTTTTAAATTTTTCAAATGCTATTTAATGATATCTCAGTAACTAGGTCTGCTATTTCAAGGTTTCCATTAATTTGTAACACTGTATAGTCAGAAAGCCTATATTCAGTAAGAAAGCAGGCCATTGGACAAGAGCAACCTCTCACAAGGAAAAGGTCAATTATAATACAAATAAACACACTTACATCTGGGCTATTTGCTATGTATCCATGGTCTGAATCTGAAATCACATTATAATGTATTATAATTTTAATTATTATTATTATTAATATGGTTAAAATATTTTGTGCTCACTGAATATTTTACCATGATAATGTTGGTATGAAAAACAAATGTACTATAGTATTTTAATCAGTTAATAATAATAAATTCACTATCGCTTGGTGTGAAATAATTACAAATTTCATGCCATGTTTAAATAACCATAGAACATGATCTCCATGAACTATTTCTTAAATAAAAGCTATTTCTATGCTGAAATAAAATTAATTTAAACTGTAAATAATGACAGATCTACATAATTTTGATGCAGGAAGACAATATGTTGTAGGGTTCCATGAATGCATTTTTTTCTTATCTTATTGATAACAGTGTATAGTTTATCACTGAGGCAGGTATGTTGGATACCCAGCCAAATGTGTGGGACTCCTTATAGCGACCATGCATTGAAGACACAGGGGCAGTCAAATGTTGCTTTATATATGGTGTGTGTTTTGGTGGTTATCTCTCTAATGCATTCTCATTTCTTTTCTGATTTCCGTTCCTGTTTGATCGATTGCATGGAAACCACTTACAGATAGATGCACAGAAAATAGTAACATTTAATGCCACATTGCCTAAGGAGTGGGTATAAAATATCTAAATTTATGTGTAAACAACAGTACGTAATAGTATCCCAAATACAGTGAAACTCTGTTGTGTCGAAGTACTGGGAACTCAAAGAAAACTTCGACTTATCCGTTGCTTCGACTTATCCGTTGCTTCGACTCATCCGTATGCAGTTTTGACTTCTTGTTTACTCAATGTTCGCATATTTTTGTGTATTTTTATTATTTACACAAATATACTGTCAAAAAATTGTAAATAAAACACCAAAATACAACAATGGCACGGAATTATCGAAAATGAAGACATAACTTCGCATAACACAAGAAATTTGATTCACGAAATTGAGGCAAAAATACATTAAGACTTGTAGTTCGACTTAAAAAGGGTAAATTCATATAATTTTCCAAATTTGGGACAATAAAAAGAGTTCGACACAACCGATGTATTCGAGTTAAGAATGCTCGAATTAACAGTGTTGAAATCATATAGAATAAAAGGCAAATAGATCGGTACCTGTCGGCAACTTCGAGACATCCGTTGTATTCGAATAAAGAATGTTCGACATAAACATGTTTGACTGTACTTCCTATAATCAAGTGATTTCACTTATAAATGGAGTAACGATTAATATATATAGACTATAAATCTGATATTCAGCAGAATTGTGAATTATTAATATGAAAACTACTGTTACTAAAAATTGGACTTGATTTCAAATGTTAAATTTGGTTAGGTTGTTCATAAGATTTTAAAGCTGAGCAAAATGAAAGAATCTCATCCTGTTAGAATATTGATGGAATTTAAAACATACAAAGCATTGGTAGAAAGTTTGCAAAATCTATTGTTTTAAAGTGTAAATACCTTAATTATTAACAATGAAATAATCTGCTGGACTAAACTGATGCAAACTGTCATACTGATTATAAATAAATGAACCAACTCTACGATGTAAGCATGGAGGGTACATAGTCATTAAGTCTGAAAAAGAGAATAAAAATGTGACACACTGATAATAAAAAATGTTGTAGGATTGATATCATACTGAGTACCATTATTACAAAATACTATACAGTAAAATCTCAATTTCTCGAAACCAAATGACTCGAACACCATCCATTTCTCGAACCACTTTCTTAGTCCAACAAGTGGAAATTCCATATCATTTGCCATCAATAACTCGAACACCATGCATTTCTGGAACTAATTTTTACCGTCCCTTTGAGTTTGAGCTGTCGAGGTTCTACTGTAATTTATTTCTAGTTGTAACAAGAGATTTGATTCGCTGGTTCTAATTGGCCATGTTAGAATATATTGTATAACATGGTTTGGGTATGGTGACGTCACCAACGCATTGATTCACAGTCCGTAATTGAAAAAGTTCCACGATAAGTAATGTCAGTTCAATAAGCTGTTCACAAATAAATTGTACGGATTGTTTTAAATTTTTGACCAGGTTATGCTTGCATAACCTACTCTGAACCAGTTTACAGTTTATGAAGTGTAAACTGCCCCAAAGTAGGTTATATCGCATAACCTGGTCAAAATTAAAAACAATCCTTTAACAAAAAGGCAATTATAATGTCAGAAATGTTTCATGTTTACATTGACAGTATTAAAATATATGTTATATTATTCTTTCTGCAACTTTTTATAACACTACAAACATGGCTATTCTTGTGAATGGAAAAGTTGGGGTTTGTTTCTAATAGTTTGTGTTCTCATTTCAATGTCATTTAATTTTCGTGTCCAGAGTGTATTGCAAATAAAACAAAAAAAAGCATTTTAACAGTAGTAATCTGATGTTTTTAAAATGTATCTATCCATAATACAAATTACATGTCCTTGAGAAAAAAATATCCAAAAATGATTTTGTTCATAAAAAGATTGTTTCGTAAAAAAAAACTGACTTAGATTTACAAATGGATTAAAAACAGTTCTTTACAATGAAACAGGATAACAGTGCACAGTGACAATATTACTTGAATCTGGATTGCATGAATGAAGCTGAAATAGAATTATATTATTCATCATTAAAAAGTAATACCATTATAGGAGATGCAACTCCTACTGGACAATGACATTAATTCTTTTGACCATACTGGTTGACAACTGCAGGTACATATCCATTTTGCATCTGCCTGTGCAAAATACAACGTCTTGCGTTGCAATAATACATATTTTTCTTTCTGTAAATATATATTATAAATGAAATATAATATAATTCCAGGTGCATTTCTAACAGTGGAATAAATGATAACATAAAATTTACTGTATGTATACATTTCCATTGCTGAAGTCATATTATGAAATTTATATGGCTTAAAAATAGTTTATCTTATGTCGATTAATTCAGGCATTTAATTAAAAACATTACATTAAATTTCCTTAGGACTTTACTGGGATTGGAAGGGAGTCAGCTGAATTTACACATTGAGATACATGTATCAAAAGAGCCTTTATCACCATACACATGTAAGCGCTTCTTAATTGGAGTGACTGGAAAGTCCAATTCCGCTACAGAAGCATATGGAATTCTTTATGGGTGTTCTTTTTTATAACCACATGTTTATCTGTGTGCCATATGCATTACAAAATAAGACAAAAATGATAAATTCGTATCTAATAAGCAGTGTGTACTTTGTATTATAACATCGTAAGTAATGATACCTGTTCAATATAATATACCTTTAACTGTGATTTTCCAAAATCCAAATCAGGTAGCACCATAAATAAACCCAAACCATCCGATATTGACACACTTTGTGGACCTAAATTAATTATGAAAAGAGTAAACTGAAATATGAAAAGTATCATATACAGTATTCCCATTGTTTTAAATCTTACATCCTACTGAAAGAAAGTTACCATCCTCAGCCTGAAAAATAGCATTATAAAAAAAAGGCGGTAAGGTCGAAACTTTGGGCCTCTTTTTTTAGCTCTTTTTTACATTTTTTTGGTATTTTTATTTACCTTTTCATTGTGGATATCACTCATCCGTTTGTTACATAATTACATTTGAATTAGTCACTGAAAAACTGATTTTTTCTTCAAATTTCAAGAAGCTCTGATTTTTAGTAGCTGAGAAAAGTTGTCTGAAAATATTGTTGTCAGTTAATGTTTATACATTCTTACACTATGATATCTGAAAATTAATGTCTAGTGATAGAGATAATAGTTCATATATCACTCAAAATTATATCTGTAAAAAAATATATATACCTCCTTTGCACAAGATGTTGAGATAAAGTTGATCTTCATTAAGGAAAGCTTCATTAGTTGCAGCCTAAAAATCAAAGTTAACAATTGTATGATATGCATGGCAAATTGGTGGCAATCAAACAGATCAGAACATGACAATGGGTCTGTAAAGACCAATGGCTTCCCCATAATTTAGAAAAGTATCATTTCTAAACAGCTTCAACTCTTCAGGTATGGAACTAAAACTAGAACCTTAACCTTACTTAACCAGGTTGGATGAGCATTTATGTGCCCCCCCCCAAAAAAAAAAAAAACAAAAACAAAAACAAAAAAAAACATATGTATAGAAATGGGTAACAGGATATGTTTCTTAAACTCTAAAATTACCTAGGAGTTGTAAATGGAAATAAGTGTACATAGAAATACACAAGCTTAAATGTAGATTATCACTAATTAGGCTTCCTAAATATATCACTACAAAATCAAATACTATAACTATATGGTACAAAAAGTGTTAACAATTACGGTATCTAATGACACTGGGTCTGGTAGAATATCAGAATCTTCAGTGTTTAATGCTGCTGGGTCTGGTAGAATATCAGAATCTTCAGTGTTTAATGCTGCTTGGTCTGGTATGCAAACATGGTCTTGATTGGGTGTCTCTGTACTGGTAGTAATCAGTGGAGAAGCATTGATTGTAGAGCATGCTGATGCTGCTGATGGTGCATTTCCCTCAGATGGTTTGGTGATTGCTGAAATAGATAATTACAGTGAGATAAGACCACGACATATTATGGATGGATAAAGGGATCCACGGTCTTATGGATAATTACAGTGAGATAAGACCATCATGACCATGACATATAACGGATAGATAGAGGGATCCATGGTCTTATTGATAATTACAGTGAGATAAGACCATGACATATAACGGATAGACAGAGGGATTCACGGTCTTATGGATAATTACAGTGAGATAAGACCATGACATATAACGGATGGATAGAGGGATTCACGGTCTTATGGATAATTACAGCGAGATAAAACCATGACATATAACGGATAGATAGAGGGATTCACGGTCTTATGGATAATTACAATGAGATAAGACCACGCCATATAATGGATGGATAGAGGGATTCACAGTCTTATGGATAATTACAATGAGATAAGACCATGCATATAACAGATGGATAGAGGGATTCACGGTTTTATGGATAATTACAGCGAGATAAGACCAGGACATATTATGGATGGATAGAGGGATCCATGGTTTTATGGATAATTACAGCGAGATAAGACCATGACATATAACGGATAGACAGAGCGATTCACGGTCTTATGGATAATTACAGCGAGATAAGACCACGACATTTAACGGATAGATAGAGGGATTCACGGTCTTATGGATAATTACAGTGAGATAAGACCATGACATATAACAGATGGACAGAGGGATTCATGGTCTTGTGGATAATTACAGCAAGATAAGACCATGACATATAACGGATAGATAGAGGGATTAACGGTCTTATGGATAATTACAATGAGATAAGACCACGACATATAACGGATAGATAGAGGGATTCACGGTCTTATGGATAATTACAGTGAGATAAGACCTCCACATTTTACGGATGGATAGAAGGATTCATGGTCTTATGGATAATTACAGCGAGATAAGACCACGACATGTAACTGATGGATAGAGGGATCCACGGTCTTACGGATAATTACAGTGAGATCAGACCATGACATATAAGGGATGGATAGAGGGATTCACGGTCTTATGGATAATTACAGTGAGATCAGACCATGACATATAAGGGATGGATAGAGGGATCCACGGTCTTACGGATAATTTCAGTGAGTTAGGACCATAAAATATTGCGGTATGATATACATGTAGTAGTCACTTGCTTCTACTCAAATAATATGGATATTTCCCAGGGTCAATACAATGTCATCCCGTAATTGGCTTTCCTTTTACAATAGCCAGATAACGAATATTTCTGGTCTCTCCACAATTTCCTCTGTATGGGCCTTAAAAGTCATTGTAATTTATAAAATATACATGAAACTTATTAAAAGCATATCATTTCATTGGACAGAAATCATAATCAAACATTTAAATATCATTTTGTGCCTCTGGACTCATCTGGACTTTTGTTGGTTTTTCTGGACTCACTTTCGAGACGCCGCAGTTACTCTAAGTGTACGACTCCATGACCTCACCGTATAGGAGCGACACCGGATATTGGTACTAGGACTGGTACTTCCAAGGAAGAAAAGTATTGAACTGTTATCGTACGGCAACTTGGTACTTGTAAACATTGAGTACCAAGTTGCCGTACGGTAACAAAAGTATTGAACTGTTATCGTACGGCAACTTGGTACTTGTAAACATTGAGTACCAAGTTGCCGTACGGTAACAGTTCAATACTTTTCTTCCTTGGAAGTACCAGTCCTAGTACCAATATCTGGTGTCGCTCCTACACGGTGAGAAAAATGCCCAGAAATTAGAAAATTGCTGTTTTTCTTCTTCCTGTCAGGAGTGTACTTAATGGTTGAGTGTTAATTACTCCGTTAATTACTCTTTTATAACTGAATAAACATATATAAGTAGCAAACTTTTATTTGAAGTTGTATGTTATACATATATATATATATGTAACAATGAACCTGCATTCTAAGCTCTATATTATAGAGCTCTTACATCTTAGCTAGTGCACATGTGCCATAAGTACTTCAAAAGTCCTTACACAAAAAATACTGGAAATTTATTGTCTCAAAAACAACTAATTTCTAGTTTATGAAAACTAAAGCATTTCCACGAGTACTTAAGAAGTCCTTACACAAAAAATTTACTGGAAATATCAAAAACAAAATAAACATATATTGTCTCAAAAAACAACTTATTTTTAGTTTTTAAAAACTAAAGCATTTCATGAATACTTGAGAAGTCCTTACACAAAATAAAATAACCGGAAATTTTCAAAAACAAAATATACATATATTGCCTCAAAAACGATTTGTTTTTAATTTTTTAAAAACTAAAACATTTCATGCACACTATAAATCAAACCATGCAAATTCTGGATATCAACAGCATTTAAGCTTAAAAATTACAAAAAAGATATAATAACAAAAATTGCGATATTTAGATTTGTCAGTGTCATATACATGTATTCTGTCATTAAAAAAACCAAGTAAAATGGGATCAGTGAGTAAGAATAATTCGTAAATTATAGTCAATGCATAATTTTTGACTGCTTTAACAGAACATATAAGATTTAAACAAATGCACAAGAAGTCTTACATTGTATACATACATGTACTTGTATTTTTTCAAAAATGTTAAAATACAAAAATGTAATAAGCATTTATGTGAGAGCAAAGTGCCAAACAAGACAACATTTGCATTTAGGGAAAATAATAGCACAAGCCTTGCTTTCCAGTACTTCAATATTGTCACTAGTTTTGTAGTATTTGATCACTACTGTCCGTTCTGTTTTCAAATCTGTTTTCTTGAAAATTCTTCGGACTCTCAGCAGCATGTTCCACACTATTGCCTTTTATATCTTCCACAATACTGTCATCTGACATACATGATGCATCATCACTTACATTGCCATCATCCTCTAGTTCAGTTCTTTTTTTCTGTAGCATCTGTTGCAGTTGGATGATTTTTACACCACATGCTTTTCTGAGGGCATCTGTAGCTTTTTGTAGTTCATGATGCATCTGTGTAAGCTGATCCTCTTCCTCTGCAATTCTCTTTCTCTTTTCCCCATCTATCATTTCAGTATTTTTAGTATCTTTGATGCGTCTCAACTGAATCCTGATGTCACTCTGGGCTCTATTGACTCTCTCAGAATCTTTTTGAATGGTTCTAATCTGTTTTTCATTGTACTTATGCCCTTGTTTCTCTAAAGCAGCCAACAGAGATTTCACTTGTATTTGATCGATTTTTGCCTCTTCTGCATTGTATCTGTCCCAGGCTACCTCAGCCATGCCCATAATGGTTGTTTTATTTTGTGAACGAACACCAGGGTCTTCTATTAGTTGCTTTAACTTAGCATTCATGAATTCCATTTTTTTCCTTCTCAACCCATAGGACTTCTGAATATCAGCTGAGGTGTAAAGATGTATTTTCTTTGCTTGAAGGACTCGGTCTGGGTTGAAAGGTGATGCTAGCCAGTTTTTCCCACTGAAAGTGAAAAAAAAAAGTGTGATCTACTAACTTAGAAGTTTACTCATTTCAACTGTGTATTCTTTCTTTTAATGAATTTCTTCAGGCTATCGTATTTTTTCCAACACAGCTGTGTTATGATTTTTTTTTGCTGTAGGAATGTCTTTAGTTACAGTAAAATCGATATTTTTTTTTGTAATGAGAGGAATCTTCTTTTTCCCTGTAACTAAAAAGTGTGTTTTTTTTAACCGACTTTTGTTCTTGGCAGAGGTATCAACTGTACAAACATTAACAGATTAAGCTTGTGATGTCTTTTCTCCCATTTTGCACTGATTAATACATCTACATGTACAAACATTCTTTATAGCTGCTAGTGCCTATATTTGGCGGGGATTTTATTTTGGCGCTATTGGCTGATTTGATCGCAAGCGCCAAATATAAACACCGCCAATATTCATAAGTTTGAACATCAATATACAGCTAACATATTAAATAATATAAATATTCAGTGAACCGCCAATATAAACATCCGCCATCCGCCAATTAATTAGATTTATAAAAACGCCAATATTTGACACCGCAGAACTAAACTTATTATCAAATCGAAACCGCAGAAATAAAGTGCCTACAGTAGTAATACTGTTAAGCATTTGCATGTGTCATGCAGTATTACTACTGATTAAACTTACCATGAATTGCTTCTTGGTTCTTTAAGTTTCTTCTGTGGTGTGTAGACTTCACTGTTTTCAAGCTGTATTGCTAAAAATAGACAAGGAATTGATTTCCAAATAAAACATAATATATATGAATATAACTGTAAATTTCAAATGTATTTGGAGTTTAATGCAGTTGTCAACTGCTTGTACATGTATATGATCATCTGTAAAGCTACACACACTTATTTGTGAATTTCTTCTCGAAACATTATTGATTGAATGAGGTTTGATGCCACTTTCAGCAGTATGTCCGCTATACCATGGTGTCAGTTTAAGTGAAGAAGGAAGCAAGAGCACTGGGAAGAAACTGCGGACCTTAGGCAGATGATGTACAAATTATAATGTATGGTTGCAAGTCAAGTGCACCCTTTTTTATTGTTTACAAAGCAGGGTGCGAACTCACAATACAAAGTTGATAAGGCATGTGTAAACCAACCACCTTAACCACTGGGCCACCTAAGCCTGTAGAAACATTATTAACAGTGACTATGAAGTTGAAATTCATATTTGTTTTAGGATATTTGTTTATGCATTGTCCTTAGCCCATGACTTCACATATTAAACTTACATTCCATATCAAGTTTTCTCTTTGATGCTGGTTCCTCTCGTCGTTTTGGTACAGATAGTTTGGGAAGGTCTTCAGTCTTGTTATGCAAAGCATCCAGCAGCTGGTCTGAATTCTGTTCTCCATCTTCAGCAGCTTCTTTGTCACTCCTGTTACAGTTAGCTGTTAAATGCAAAGGAAAAGATTTATTATTGCCTGAATTTTTAAAATGTTTTTCCATTGAATGATAAATTTCTACTGTAAATAGAAATATTACTCATATAGTTCCACAGATTTAACCACCCTATAAATCCACTGCCTTGATTTGTATATTCTATCTAATGGAGAACCAAATCTTGCCATGCAAGCCTGTTTTTCTTTCAATTGGAAAAGAGCATGTACAGTGAAACCTGTCTAAACCGAACACCCTTGGGACCAAATTTTTTGTTAGGTTAGGCAGGTGTTTGAATTAGACAGGTTTTATTTGTCTAGACATTTCTTGGGACTAAATATGAGGTTTGATTTACACTGGTTTTCAGTTTATTCAGAGTTTGGTTTAGACAGGTTGCACTGTAATTTTTTTCCCCATAAATGGATAATTTACAATTTTTAACATTTGCACAAGGAACAGGATCTAGAACTTTCATTAAATTTCTACAAACTCTTACATAAAAATGAAAAATTATTAAATAAGGTACTCAGCCATTACATAGAATTTTCAGTGGAAATACATTATTGTCTTAAATCCAATAATTAATTAATGTTTTGTTTTTTTTCTCAAATTTTAGCCTTGGTTCCTTCCAAACAGTTTTGAGAGTAGATATGAGGATAAGGATTTTTTTTTTTAAATTTGGAACCATGTTTTCTTGGGAAGAGTATTAGTTTAATGAGAAATTGCAACTTATAAATATAGAACTTTAATGAGCTAAGCTCACATACTCCTACAATTCTGCTCCTGAAAACGAAATAAACACAGTATTGTTATTTAGAGGTTCCATTGATTCCTTAGTAAACGATATATTAACTGTATATTTCAGCCTTTTAGATAGACAAATAGTAATCTTTCAAGAAATGTAACCTTTTATTCCAGTTCAAAATACATTTAAGAAACTACTAGGAAGGGGTCAAAAAGTGACCTTTTAATTGAGGTGACCTCTTAAAAGAGGTGATTTTATACATGTAGCAGGTTTCTTAAATGGTCAGTTCTTATAATCATGCAATTTATGATACCTATAATATTATCACAATATTCACATGAAATAAAATCATTATTGCTATTAAAATACATGTACGTGCATGTTCTTGGTTGGTTTATTTCGGAGATGGGATGTCTTTTTTCATAATTATAACAAGAACAGTAACAAAAAGAATATCTAATGTACATGTTAAGAAAGAAATAAATGTAAAAGTACCCTTTCCTCAGCTCTATGACTTTGGTAGAATCGAAAAGTGCAGGGATGATCATTTACTGAAATAGATTATAGTTTTTATACGACCGCAAAAATTTTTGCGGTCGTATTATGTTATGAGTGTGTCGTCGTTGTCGTTGTCGTCCGTCTGTCGACACATTGATTCCGTTCAATAACTTTTGTTCCAATGGACCCATTTCCATAAAATTTTAACACAATGATCCTTGCTA